>JAWDHC010000064.1:0-112339 GCA_036172615.1 Curvularia verruculosa | reverse complement strand
CCTGGCATTTGTGTATGTATATATGTATGTGTGTGTGTGTGTGTGTGTCTGTGTGTGTGTGTGTGTGACCCGTTGTATGAGATGATACAAACTCAAAAATAAAGAATTCTGTGGTCCAGGGTGTGGGTGTGGGTGTCTGCCAGCCTGCCTGTCAAGGTGGAAAATGACGTCGGTCACCGCCACATTTGTTTGACACATGCAGAAACATTGGCGTGACACCACAAAGGGGGGCTAGAAGATGTCAGCCCTGTTTCTTTTCTTGTTCCTGAGAAAAACGTTTGCCAAACTTTATCTTTGCATGTGCCGAAGCTAAAGTAGCACGATTGTGGCAGACTACTGCCTCACCAGAGAAAATACGCGAGCGGAAAAAAACGTCGAAACATGGTGACATTGTGCTAAAGGCGCATTTGCGTATGGCCAAAAAAGGTCTTACAAAGTGCGCGCCGCTTAGTGAACATGGAATCAACTTGGAAACGTCACCTGTTGTGTGTTCAAAACTGTCAGGGAGGTTGTTTGCCGGTGGTTAAGCAGATATATTTTTGAGTTTTAGTTAGATGATGATGCAATGTAATTTGCGACAAGGTATCGCAATGTGCCCCTTGAGCATAGGAAATTTCGATTCCGTGGTCCATGTCTTGAACGCTGAATAGCAATTATACTCCGGTGCCTCTAATCTGAATGAAACATCTTTGCAGAGACAAAAGAGAAAACAAATATGGCTCGGAACGTTGACAAGCTAACTCTATGGAGGGTAATGGAATAACAGGAGAATGCGCCGATACGATGCAGTCGAAATGAGCTGAAGTGGGGGAAAAGACTCAAGGAGATGTCCAGGGATATTGGAGGAGATGATTGCTGATAGGAAACGCCCGACCCTTTTGATCTTCCGATGATGAATCCGCCAGTAGATCGTGAGAGAGGGAAATAACATAAGTCGTGAATATGTACATGGAATGTATTAGGAGTTATCCTAGATGCGTGAGATGCAACGCAGCTGGTTCTGTCTAATGAGCCACCTGGGCTACTTAGTAGACAGTGATTGTTGAATATATGATGTATTCAATACATTGGAGCGAGCCTTTAGATGGCTCGCCGTGGTTGTGGGAAGAGTCTTAGTGTAGGCGAGCGGGGTTGACTGCTAGTAGTCGCCGCACGGCTGCGGGACACAACAGTCTTTTTCTCGACAACGGGAGAGGGAGAGAGTATTTTGGCTGCACCGTCAGAAAGTGTAGACTTGTGCTGACGGGCAGATGTGCGCAAAGAGCGCTTTGAGTCCTGACGAGCAATGTTGAGCGATGCTTCCAATTCTTCGTCGGCCGTCAGGTGGTTGCCACGCTGGGACCCACGGCGAGCAAGGTCCAGGGATGTTTTAACGTCGGTCTCAATATGGTTCGAGGATCGATCCTCGTCCAGGGGTACCTCGTCATCTGAAGCAAAGAAGGTTCTTGCCTCGAAAGTATGTCCAGGAGGGGTAATGTCATCGTCCTCGATGTCTTCACGCAAAGACGCAATTTGATCAGACAGCGAATCCCCCAGACTTACACCAAGCTCTTTACGGTTACGGCGAGAAGGTACCAGTTCAGGCACACTTCCCGCAGAGCTTGCTGAGCGTCGAACAGGGGAACTCCAGAGACCAGAACCTTGAATCGAGGACATCAGACTGCTATCGTACGAACTGCGCCTGCTGAGCCGGACGTGACTGCTGCGCGCAGAGCTGGTGGTGCTCCGACCATTGTCGAGCATTGGGAAATGACGGTCCGATTCGGCATATTCGTCAAGGAGGTCCTCATAAGTAACATCTCGAGTGTCCTTGTACTCCTGGGGTACCAACAAAGAAGGGCTGAGAGCAAAGCCAGTGTCGTTGCTGTAGTGGTTGGCATTGAACAGGTCAGACGGCGTAGTTGGTAGTCCTGAACTAAGAGTAGACGTGGATATCGCAGACACAGGATCTAGTTCTGGCACACTGCTCGTGCTCGGGACAAGCAAGGACGAACGGAAGTGGTCTGGCAAGTTGTGCTCGCGATGGACAGAAATGACTCGAGATTCGCGACGGTTTTGTGCATTTGTAATGATTGGAACTTGTGCTTGTTCAGCACCATAGTCCGATGCACGATCCCATTCCAGGTCGCATTCAGCTTCCAGCGCGTTGTCATAAATGTAATCGACATCTTCTTCCCATGACTCTTCAATTGCTCGCCATGTGTTGGATTGGCGACGGTAAGATGGTCTTCGAACCGACATTCTGCGCGCGAATCCTGCAGAGCCCAATGTATCAGATTGCTGTGACGAGGACCGTGAGTGAGAAGGCTCAGCCCTTGGCGAGACATCATATGGTCCCCTAGGGTTTGACCTGTTACTGGCTGGTGTTTGTTGGTTCTGGAAAGAGAACGATCCGAAATAAGAGCCTTTTGGCGAGCTTGGACTCTTGATAGGTGGCTGCGGTGCAGGTCTTGGACTAACGAAGCGCTCTGGCTCTTCGGCGACATCTGCGAGACAAGGGCTGAATGGTGGTGTGGCCGCATGAATAGCGGAATCGTCTGGTGTCGTCAAAGCATGTCCAAAATAGGACGCGTTTTCTTCAATGTCTGGTAGTGGATCTGGAGTAGTTACCGCCGGCACTGAAAACGAATCCCAGATACCAGACTCTCGCTTGTGTCGAGATATCCTGCGTGCAAGAGCCATTTTCTCTTCATATGCGGGGTCCAGGGGCGCACGGGACGACAGCGTAGGTAGCGTCGAGAGACTATGCTTCCGAGGGCTGACACCAGGCTGAGAAAAGCTCTCGATTGATCTGGCTAGCCGGATTGGACGCCGTGCGTTGGGTACGTAGGACGCGCCGTCGGCAGCAAAGCCTATTTCAGGGCTGCGAGGCGGAGATCCAATGCTCAGTCCAGATGACAATCTGTTTTCGCTTGAAGTTAGGCTTTCAGAGGAGAAGTTGCCTTGCTGGGAAGGTTGTGAGGTATGTCCTGCAAAGGAACCAGAGCCTCTTTTGCTATTAGCAGCGTGCTCAAGAGCCGCAAACTGGTGTCGATCAGTATGTGAAAGGTGCTGAAAGTCGAATGGACTGGAAATCCGGGTTATGAGACTGCCGCCTAGAATCATGGTAAGTCGATAAAGAACCTAGTCGATAGTAGCAAGCCACTTACCAGCGTCTTCAGATTGATTGGTGCCTCTTCTGGCTTTACGTAGAAGCGATGTTCGCCTTTCGGTAACGTCTCCTTCCTGTTCCTCACTGGCGACAATGCCTGTTTCGCTGAGTCGTTTGCCTTTCTTGCCTCGGAACAAGGACCTTCTCGACGCTGCAGAAGGGTTACCCTTGGCGCTACCCTGCTGGTCGTGCCACGAGGCATCATGGTCCGTCATGTCGTGTTGGCTCTGAGATAGCAGAGAGGGTGAGATGGAGGCTCCGGTGTTACTTCTTGATCTCAAATTGAAGACGGAACTTCGCCTAGCGGGATTGAATCTGTGAGATAGTTCTGGTGACTGCGCGCCGGGGTGAGAGGATGCGGTCCGATGCTCTTGCCAAGAATCTGGATTGAAGTTGGATGTGTGCGTTCCAGCTGCCTGTGAGTCGATGGATGACTGTCGAGACCGTGAGACATCGTTCTTATGGAACGAAAACATGTCTTGCAGGTGAAGAGGAAGCGCAAGAGGATCTAGATGATACTCAATGCGAGTTGGACTGTGCGGGTCTCCACAAATGGCCGACAATAGCTCTTAAGCCCGCAAGCATCGAAGTTAGGCGGGAGATGCTAAGAAGCGACCTATCGCAGGCGACGATGGGTCTGGTGGTGTGAGCTTGATCGCTCAGGTTAAAACGCTTGTTGGACGTGTCAATGGTCTATGCGTGTATAGAAGGGGGATCACTGGAGCATGAGGTGTTGGAAGTGGATGGGGTTCACTTACCTGGGCCAAGCCTTGGTGGAACGGTTGAGGATAGAGGAGTAGTTGGGAATGCAATAACAGCCAAAGTAATATATGCGGATCCAGCAAGGAAGCCGGCTTGTTTGCAGGGCAAAAGGGACGGCAATGCAAGAGAGTGTTCACGGGCCACTGTGCCTCAGGGCAACGGATGATGAAAGGGATCCCTCTGTGTGTGGTGACAGACGAGGATGCGACCGGGGAGTTTGGGTCAAGGGAAAGCGGGTGGTTGGCACAGACCCACGTGAGACAGACGGAGGTTGCGAATCCAAGACGAGGGCGTTTAGCAGTGGTGAGTCGGGTAGTAAGGAGCGTGGGTGGTTGTGGTTGTGGTTATTGTGATGGAGGTGAGGGCGGGAGACGGGGCACATTATCTGGAGGGTCGCATGCCGTGACACGGAAGTAGATGGGGAGGGGGGATTCGTGGCCAGCCAAAGTTGGAAGGGCAAGTAGGGATGATCTCACTATGTAGGTAGGCTGGCGGGCTTGGTCAAGCAGCGGCGGAGAGCATGTGGAGAAGGATGAATTGCGCTCAGTGCGCTCCCACCATGCTAGTGGACATTCCCAGGTGTGCAGGGACATGGGTATCTGCCGCTGAGCGACAACGCCCAGGGCGTGTGTTAGTGGCTGGGGGAAAGACGGAAACAGGGGCATCTTGGACGGGGGAGGCCCGGCGTCGCATGCCTATGAGGTCCTGGGCTGCTAGGGCTTTGAGCACACACAAGAATGCGGCCCGACAGGTCGGCCTAAGCAATATAACGTCGCAGGGGCCCGGCAGGCCGTTGCTGATTGGCCATGGCAACGAAATAAACGGTTAAATCTGCTACGTCGCTGCTCTGACCACATCTAGGCCCGTTGTGGGCAGCAGGAGGTGAGGTCCAATTTGCTGACGAGCCGGCGGCATGTTGTTGTGCAACCGAGGAGGATCCGATCATGCCTGCAAGCAACAAGGACGACAAGTGCACGGAGCGACTGGAGAGAGGGGCTGGACCGCCTTCTGGGGCAAGCCGCTAACGAGGATGAAGATGATGACGATGGCGTGTTGTTGTTGTCGTTTGTTGTTGATGATGGTGATGATATGATTGTTATTTTGGCATTGGTGTTGGTGTTGCTGCTCTTGGGTCTGGTGTGTGTGTGTGGATGACTAAGCCCGACGCGTGTGCGGATTGGGCAGGCGGGGAGAAGAGAGGGGAGACTTGTGCTTTGTTAGTGCCGAACAGTGCCGGCCTCGCTTTTTGCATTTGCTGTCCAAGTGCAGGTGGGCACGGCGCATTGCGAGCAGGGTTAGGCTGGCATGCAGTCTGCCCTTGGGGAGCATGCACCGACTTGTCCGATGCCGCTTTGCCTTGTGTATGATGTATGTGTCTGAGTGGTTGGGTAGTATTGTATACTCGGTAGAGGTATGTATGTATGTACCGTATCCAGGGTACATTGGTGTTGAGGTAAGCATAGATGGATGCATGTGGTAATATGTATGGATGTACGTAGTATGTATTACATACTATTGTACGTATGCACGCGCAGGTTTGCGCAGTACGTAGGAGCGGGTCCATGGCACTGGAGCTTGGAAGCCAAAAGGTGGATAGTCTTGTTGCGAGAAAAAAAGTGGTGTGCATGTCGCCATCGTGACCTGCTGCGGCGGATCAACAGATCTGTTTGAAGGGGATCGCGACAAGCATCGGATCAGGCAAGACAGTCTACTGGCTGGTGTCCCAGGGCATGGGCATAGGCATAGGCATGGACCAAGTCCCTTGTGATCCTCTGTGCAGATCTTCTTCGCTCGCGCCTGAGACTTGTCCAAGATGAAACAGCCGAAGAGAGGCCTGCTCGGAGGACTGTGGCCGACAGAGACGACGACGCGCCTAAGTACAATGACTACCTACTCGGTTCGAGTCGACCAGTGCCAGGACTCGATACCCCGCCTCACTTAAGAGGTTCATGTCTCAATCGCTACAAGGCTCGCCAGTGGGTCGAGGCAAAGGAAAGCAGAATAGCTTCAACGGGCCAGGATAGACGCAGGCCAAAGCCTGTTGCGGCTGCCGTTTAACCCGGCACCCGCGTCTAGGCCTTTGTGCTTTGTGGGCGGAATCGTGTCTCTGTACGCACATACGTACGTATGGATGTACAGTTTGAGCAGGTAGATTGTGAGACCCTGGTGACGTTGCGGAGATTTTGTCGTCGACGGTGATGCTAAACCAAGCAGCCAGGCGTGTACTACTTTAGTAGCAGATAGTGAGAACGACTCGTAGCGTGCAGCGTGCACAAGACAGCAAGGCGCTCGCACCGTCGCACCGCCAGCGAGCAATCTCTGCTGCATGGCCACAACCATAAGCACACCGACAAAACCTCCATAGCGCCGCGCCATGGTGCGCCCAAGTGCCGTGCGAGCAGATGGGCAGCAGCGTCACTTTCTGTCTTTGGACGCCCATGTGTCGTGTCGTGTCGTGTCGTGTCGCTGGTCCCGGCGTCGTGGTGCTTCGACGGAGCACATTTGCCGAGGGCACACCAAGCCTGCCGAGCACACGCAGCAGTGAAGTGCCAGAGTCACGTGTCGGTCTCGCTTGGCGCACGTGCAAGGTGCCCCCTGGCTTATCGCTGCCGCGGCACCTGGCAACCTCACCCGCTGACTGCTCGACTGACAGTGACGATGGCTTCCTTCATCATCATCCGCTTGCCGACGACAACATATCCTAGACACACACACGCCCACTCTCGCAAACCGGAACCCGCTCATATCAGGCCACCACCGTCTTACCTGCTCTGACATACGCACCCTCATACTACGCGTGCAAGAGAAGCGAACTGCGCACACACACTCTCTCTCTCTCTCCCGCCCCCTGTCTGGTTCCTGCAGTGGTGCCCCAACCGCACGTCGCCGACAACTATACGCTATGCCTCCACCTTTTTCTGTTGCTACTACTCTCTAGCGGGATCCACGTCTTACGCATGCGTGCTTCCTATTTTTTTTCTCTGGCTTGCCAGACCACGACGTATGTGTACACTTCTCCATCTGGGTCCC
Organism: Curvularia verruculosa; assembly: GCA_036172615.1. Lineage (NCBI taxonomy): Eukaryota > Fungi > Ascomycota > Dothideomycetes > Pleosporales > Pleosporaceae > Curvularia > Curvularia verruculosa. The sequence goes on along the minus strand of JAWDHC010000064.1, from coordinate 105,396 downwards.
GTCCATCTGGAATTGGTGACGTTGGTTGCATCACGCCTGCGCCACGGCCCTGAAATAGAAGAGAAGCCTCGCACCGTTGCTTCTTTGTACTCCCCGACGCTGCCTCTACCTTCACCGGAGTACCCACTGCACCAACCATGCGCGCGTGCTGTATGAACCATCAGTCTCCGTCTGTTTTGCTGTCTCCACTTGACTTGACGCCAATGCATCAGACGTAGTACTGAGCAACCAAACACACCCCCTTTGCCTCGCAGGGTCATGCTGGCGGTGCACCCGAACAGGCACATCGTCGCCCTGCCGCCCTGTTTGCTGTGCGCGTTGCTGATCTTTCTCTTCTCCCTCTCTCCTCCGGTGCCCTGACCCTGTGTCTGTACCTGCAGCCCGCGCTAGCTGATTTGGGATTAGCACCCAACTGCTAGCCGGAACCTCCCACTCCTCACCCAGACTCAGGCCGCCGATCCCAACGCTCCATGTACACATACAGGCGCAGCCGACCAGCATGCGCAGTAAGCCGTTCCGCGCCTTGCAACCCGTTTTCATCATGGCATTCCGAACACGAGTCCACCCAAATCCAGCCAAGCGTGCCCAGAAGCCATCCACGCAATCGTGCCTCACTTGGGTTCACAAAACACGCACTTGGTGACGCGTGATAGCTAACAGGTGCCTGTTGTCTCGCGACACACCATCATGCCCCTGCCTGCCAACACGACCACGCTACCGCTTTTCGCCCTCTCTGATGGCTGTTGTCCAGGCCGCTTGTCAAGGCTTTCGCAACCACTGCGGCATGGTAGACCAGCATAAAAGGAACACCAAGGACCACTGTCTTATCGGTGAATTATACTATGGACTCGATAAAGCAACTGCGTACATGAACCGTTGGAACAGCATCAGACACCATTTGATTGGCCTGCTTCGGGCCATCGGGGGCCCATCGGGAAGTTTAATCCTGTCCCTCAACGGAAAAAGCAAACGTAGTCGTGTACGTGGCGTGTCAAGCCTTTCCCGCTCACTAGGCTTGGTATCTGGCAGCTGTTATCGAGCCCTCGACTATTCTGATGCTTTTACATCACAACGGCTGTCCAAGAAGGTTTCGCTTTCCATGGCCGGGCAGCGTATGGATGACACCATGGAGTACTCAGCGCTAGAATAGCCGAGTCATCACCACGAGATCAAACTAGGATTCTCACAACATCTACGCTAGAACTTTACTGAAGCTTGAATATGACATGATACATCTATTATGCCCTGGATCATCCGCTACCATAATCCCAATTACCAACCACGTTCAATCCAAAAACCTTCACGTGCCTCAACGGCTTAGTCTAGCTTTCGGGCTGAGATCCAGTGCTGCTCTATGAGGTACCAAGGATCTCATTCGCATGGATAACTCTCCATGGTCCGGCGCTACATCGTATGACGGAACTCTCCATGAAAAACCATTTCATAGTATTCACAGTGATTGGTCCTAAATATGCAGCATTAGTCTCCACTTTTCGACAAATGCAATGGTGCAGAAGAGGCTGCCAAGTCGAAAGGCGTTGAAAAGGTCATTTACGTTGAGAATGGCGCACAACCAGGCATTGTGTTTCTATAAGCTATCAACATTGCAGAGTCAATTGCACTCAAGTGCTGCAGTCCATATGGACATTTCCCGCATACAGGTATATCTCAAGGCTTGTTTTCTTTGCCAATACCCGCAACAAAGTCCAGCCACAATGATGACACGGCCGAGCTTACAACAACACAACAAGAGGATGCGGTCAATGCGCCCCCACAAAATCCCGGACCCATGGTGTATTAGCAAAGCTCAATAAGAGATGTCTGCATTTAGTATGCTTGTATGTCAGATCTAACCGCTAACTAATCAGAATCCGTTGAGCCCCATCTAGACGCCACAATACTCTGTACTTAGGCTATAGGACAGACTAAGCTTTCTCCCACTCTGACTGTTCTTCTCAGCTCATCTCGTTAACAGAGGCTGGGCTGCCGTGCCACACACACACACACACACACTCACTCACGGCCCGTAGGGTCAACGGTAGCGCTCCCCTGTGCCCCACGATCTAGAGCCACACACGACACTCCTACCCACTCCTATGAGCCGTGCCGCCCCAGCATGAACTGCTGGCCTAACAACTGGGCGAGATGGAGACGCGGCGTTGAGATGCAAATTGGTGGGCGGTGTCCCGATATGCACAATCCTTCTCGGCTGCTCCCTTTCAAACGGGCAGGTGGCCGGACCCTCTCTCTGCTCGTGGTACGTTAGAGGATGCAATTTTTTTTCTTGGACGATCTCTCGCAAAATCAGAGGGAATTCGCTTCCTGTCGCGCCGACTCATTTTCCTCTTGAGTGTTAGCATCAATCCATTTCACAACAACAGCGAGACCGCGCGGGTGGGCCTCCCTGGTCTATGCAACGACGCAGCCGTGCTCATGCAAGCCACAATCGCCCTCTGCTCCACGCCTGCATACACGGACAGGTCATTACCGAGTGAGACGTCAGGCAAAAGCCAGGGCCCGGCAATATACCAATCAGGCCCCCAGTCTTCCCTCATGCTAGCAGCCGAGGGCTGGTACTAGCTGAGTGAACAAATAAATGAACAAACAAACCAGAAAATAACTACCCGCGATTTTATCAGCCTTGGTATGCAGTTGGTGAACTATCTATTTTGCACCGAGTGAGCGGGAGACAACCCCAAGAATTAAAAAGGGGGATCGCTCGTGCAGCATGTACCATGACCACGGGTAAGCCCGGAATATACTTTCGTATTCATCATCATTTCTTGATTTGTTTGTTTTTTGTTGAAACAGGTACATGCATACACCCCACGTATGGATGTAATTGCTTGTATGTCCACTAATCCGCTCGGTGCCCGTAGCCGCGCTTTGTATATTTCTTCGGTATCCTTTGGGTTTCGGCCCCTGTAAGAGCAAAAAAGCAACATTTCTGAGAGGGACAAAAAAGAAACGCCGGTCCAGAGAAACGGGCCGCTGCCGACCATGTCCATGCACTCGGGAGAATCAGTCGATCGTGAGGTGAACATGTGAAAAAAAAACCACTCCCATCACAAGAAAAAAACTACGTAAACGAGAATTTCCGAACGGTCACGGACGAAGCTTATTTTCGTTGTCGTTGTTTTTTCCAGGGTTTTCTCGTATATCCTTCTTTTCTGGATTGCTTGTTTCGCCCGGCCCAAACAGGAACAAGATACGTCACTACCTCCCTGGACACAGCTGACGCAGGCAATCCTCTTTTTCACTAAGCGCAGGAAAATGCACCATGAATGTGTACATACGTATATATGTGTGTATCTATACGTACCCTGCCTCCCCCACATACATCGACCGACCATTTGCCGAATTTTCTTCTCTCTTCTGTTTCAACTGCACGTTCTGGGTAGATGAAGCGAGGCTGAAAGCAAGATTAGAGATGCAAGCACAGATTCGGCCTAGTTCCACCCCCAGCGCAGCTGACCATGCTGACTGACCAAGTGGAGCAATCATGTTTGAGCTACTGTACGTAGTCATGCTCATCTGTCTTTGGTCAAGGAAAAAAAAGTGACAGATAGAATGGTAGTCTGCGGAGAGTGCTCCGCTCCGCTGGGGAGTGGAGTAGAAAGCGGTGTAGCAAGATACAAGGGCTGTGGTATGTGTGTGGTTTTTGCACAGGTCTCCCCGCAACCGGAGTAGGGGAATTTGACATTGTAGGATTTGGATCCCGGCGGCGGGCTTCGAACTTTGTTCTTTCTTCTTTGGGCACGGAGTAATAGGTGCAAGATGGCAAGAGAAAACAAGCAGATCTACGAGAAAATGGCCTTGCTGGGGAGGCGGGAAAAGCGGGTTTGTGTAAGTCCCGTGAACGTTGTAACTCGGATTCATTGTCGTCGCAATGCATTGGTATTCTCACCATGCATGCAATTTCATCACCAGCAATTTTTTTTGTTTTCGTTCGCATTATACACGTCCAACTCTGCCTATCTCTCGCTTCCTCCGTATCCCAATCTCCTCAAAGCTATCCGACGAGACAACTGAGGAACACATGCTGTGACTACTCTTCGTACCTATTGCCGTAACGTTATACATAGTGTTTGTTTGTTGAGCTACTCAGACATACACACATACATACATATACATAGAATATCTCTTCTCCTTTCGTCATTTCTTTTTTTTCGTTTTATACGTGTTCTCTACCATTTCTTCTTTCTTTCTTTTCTTTCATCGTACAAGTGAGGCTGCGCAAGTGTAGCGGCCTTTTCTTTTTCTCTTATTGTATAAGACCACCTGGGTTGCGGGTGAGAAAGTGCAACATAGATACGTGTTTTTGTATGTTTGTATGTGTATGCGTGTATGTATGTATGAATGTATGTTTGTATCTATATATGTATGTATAAGTGATATGCATCATGTAATGAATGATTTAGGGAAAATGACTTGTGAATTTAGGAAGAGTCGGGTCAAATATCACGTATACGCACACTTTCTATAGTGAGTTGCCTGAATAGACGGATGTGAGGTAAGTGAGGGATTGGTTGGAGGAGAGAAATATTTTTTTGAGGAGGGAGGAGGTTTGCGAGGATGTTTGCGGATGGCAAGATGGTGTGAGAAGAGGCAGTGGGGAACATATTGGTCTGAGAAAAAGAGGTTTGGAATGCTAGGGTAGAGGATTGAAAGAGAGGATTGAGACATTGTATTGAGATTTTTTTCCAATCCAGAGTAGATGTTCTTCACTTTGTACTGCGATTTATTTTTGAGTATTCGTCAAAGCACTAGTTAGTTTTCCGTTCTATGTGTGGAATGTTTTTGTGTAAGATGTAAGATCATGACGATGTTGTGGTGTTTACAAGTGCCAGAGACTTCGAGTATGTCTGTGTTTGATATCAATGTTAACAATCAATTCAATCCAATCCAATCCAATCTGGAGGTCTGTAGTAGGTTGGACTGTACAACTTTAATAATCTCGATTGATTTTTGACTAGTATAGTATGCAATGGCAATGGCAAGCAGTAAAATTTCTACATCTGTACACAAAATGTACTAGATAAAACCAAACATGGAGTGTGAATACATTCAGAATGGAAGATATATTGGGCATGTCGACAAAGCAAGGCAAGTTTACATGAACCATATTGGAGCACAAGCAGATCAATCTAGCGAGCAGTGAGGAGAACAAGGTATACGAGAATGAGAGCTTGTGAACCTCTGGATATATCCTAGATGGTATTGTGCCCACATGGTTGAGAGTGTTTGCCAATTTCAGAATGATAGTAGTAAACGACTTCAACCAAACGATGTGCATACTGCTACATCATGGAGTCCTTCTTTCAAATATGACATGCACCTAAGTACAGATCTTGCTTGTGAGAACAAAAGCAACATCAACAGGCAGTTTCTGAAAAGATGACCAAGGTTAATATCTCGGTACTGTTTCACTCCATATTTGGTCTGGCGGACCAGCTCGCCCTACGGCACCCATATCAAGCATTCTTCACGTGTACCTAGTGCAAAACATCTATTCCTTCTGTACTCCGAATTTTGATTGATCGCTCTGTGTGGTAAAGATATATACAATCCCACAGCAACGGAACCCGAAACAACCGGTACGCCTAAATGTGCATGCTCTTCCTCAAGTGCATGCTCTATGCGTGCTCATCGTGATGTCCCTTGTCTTGGAAGAAGAGCTGCTCAGCAACCAGGTATCCAGCAAATGCGACGGTCGCTATTCCGAGGCCGGGGAAAGCACCCTTGAAACGGTTGAAGCGCGTGAAGGGACCAGTGTATCTCCATTGCTCGCTAGTTGAGTGTAAGTACATGGCGCAGTATTTATGAATAGAGTAGAAACATACTTTCGCGCCCAAGGGTCGCCATTGATTCCCCTGCCAGCGGCAGCGGCGAACTTCTTGGGGTCAAAGCCGGTGATAGAGGGGCGTGCCATTGTGAAGATGCTGCTGAGGTTAGCAATTGATGGGCACCCACATGCCAATTGGAACAGCGGAGAGACGAGGATAACGTACTGAAGGGCCGCGTGAGATGTTCAGGTAAGGCAAAGACGTTCGCGGTCGCAGAAGCTGTTGGCGTCACGTCCCCGAAGCGGTCGTCAGTCGCATCTCGCAGCGTCTTGGCGGGCCATCATGGCGCACGGCCTCCATCCATGCTCGACCTCCCCACTCGATTCATTCACGCCCGCCCGCATCCCCCATCGTTATCACCAACACCCTCTACGTGTTCTGAAAGCTCCTATTTCTTGTAAACGCCTAGAAATCAGACCTGGTCTCCTAGAAAGTGCCTCTCGTTCGCGTCATTCTCATCAGATAGCAGCCACTCCATCACTTGCACCGTCGCGCCAATCGTACCAACACCTCCATCTCGCCCACGATGCCGCCTCACGGGGGCCGCTTTCCCGGCCACAACCTCTCCAATCCATTCGCGCATCTCTCTGGCCCAATGCCTCAGCAGCAACAATCGCTGCACCAGCATCAACAACAGCAACAGCAGCAGCAACAGAGCATGCAACACCCAGGTTTTGGCGGGGGTAACCAGGCCAACAGTCTGAACCTCTTTGGTCAGCACCAGGGTGGTTTCCAATCGAATGCGGCGCTGGGTGCTGGCTTGGGAGGCGCAGGTCTGGGGGCAGCAGCAGCCATTGGCGGGGCAGGTGGAGGAACAGGACTCGACGGACATGAAGCGCGCATGCGGTTTGCCCATGGCGCGCAAATACAGGAGAATGCAGCTCGCGGACATGACGGCACCAAAGGCATTGTGGGACAACGGATACGTCAAGTCTGGCGTTCCAATCTGCATCAGGAGATGGATATGCTGCGCTCACTCATCGACCAGTACCCATACATCAGCATGGTCAGTATACCTTCCCTTACTCACTGCGTCTGCACTTGCTGAGAGTCTCTTCTCTCCTGATGCCAATTTTGTTTCAGTGGTATCTCCATGGCTCCTCTTCCTGGAGTAGTCTCTTTTCTGCTCCCCCTGAATTGTAACGCACAATACTCACTCTACGAAAAGGACACAGAATTCCCTGGTGTTGTCGCACGACCGATCGGAGATTTCAACTCAAAAGCCTCATATCATTACCAAACCGTACGCTGCAATGTCGACCTGTTGAAGATTATCCAGCTTGGCGTCACCCTCTTCAACGTCCAAGGCGACGTTCCTCCAACACATCTTGACACAAATACTCTGACCTACAAGCCAAAATCATTGCAAAGATACGCAAACAACATCGTACCATGCCCCTGCACATGGTCGTTCAACTTCCAATTCTCCCTAGAAGACGACATGTATAACGAAGAGTCAATCCAGATGCTAAAGAAATCTGGCGCAGACTTCGAAAAACATCGCGAGCAGGGTATCGACCCGCAGGAGTTTGGCTCCCTACTCACAACATCTGGAATGACTCTATCACAAGATGTCAACTGGATATCATTCCATTCTGGATACGACTTCGCATACATGCTGAAGATGCTGACCTCACAACCCTTACCCGAGGATGAAGACACCTATCGAAAGCTCGTCAACGTTTTCTTTCCTAAACTGCTCGATGTCAAGTACCTATGGCGACACGCCAATAATCTCGTTAGACGTGGTGTAATTGGCTCAACAGCTACCAACATACTCAACAACTTGGGCACAAAATCTGGTCTCCAGGATCTTGCCGACGAGCTCGGCTGCCAGCGCATTGGCAACTCGCATACGGCTGGCTCTGATGCCTGGTTGACCGGAGTTGTTTTCTGGGAGATGAAGAGGAAGATTTTCGATGGTTCTGTCCCTGAGGAGATGAGCGGCCACATGTGGGGTCTTACTGGTGTTGGAGCCCCAGCCAGCGCAGCTGCCCAAGCTGCCGTTTTGGCCGCACAGGGTGCATCGCAGGGCTTGTCGGGCTTCCAACAAGGTGTCAATAACACGTTCTATCCTGGAAACGCAAGACATGGTGTCGACGGTCCTAGCACACCCACTAATCACCCTGCAGGCCTTGCATCCAACACACCAGGACCAACCGGCATGATTACTCCTGGAGCTTACAGTGGATATGGCAACAAATAGAAAGGTAGCCAACGTGGCAGAGGCCTGATGTATCCTCGTGACTACAGTCATGGTCGAAAGCATCGTGAATTCCAGCGTCGGGGTTAGGGTGATCACCTGTACCACATCCTTTTCCCCAATGAAAGCATGACCAGTTCAACCTTGTGAGGGTAGCTAGCCAGTATATTACTGTATTATTCTTTCCCTTTGTCAATGTGGGTGCGGTTAAAAACAGCGTTTGTTCTAGGTCATGCTGAGGAACCTCTCGGGTTAGAGTCTTTTCACAAAACAAGTGAGGATCTGACCGGCTTAATCGACTGGTTTTGTGGGCAAAGGCTTGTACGATAGATACCCGGGGTATTCGCTATGGTGTACTTGTACATTCGGAGTTTTCCATTAGGTTTTTTCCATTAGGTTTTTTCTTTACCATCTTGTCAAGTTTTTTTGTCTTTGACCTCAATTGCATCTTTTCTAGGTTCGTTATTGTTTGTTTGCATGCCAGCTCTTTTCCGTCTCCCGGTTGAACATCAGGGATAAGAATTTCATCACGTTGGTGCATGTGGAGTTTGCCATTTGTTTGCTTTGGAGAGAGACAAGTGCCATGTGTATGTTGGAGTTACTTATAAGATACATTGAAACAAGGTGAAGATAGAGAGCCCTTGTTTAGAATAAGACGAATGACAAATGTGTGTGTTTGTGTGGTAGTGGGACACGATGTTAAACTGCAGAGAGTGCAGGTACTGAACCGCAATAGGTTGGAGCAAGGTGAAGCCCCTCGTCGATGGTAGCTGTTGGAGTAGCGTTTGAGGAGCTCTTCTGAACTATCTGAAACTTCATAGGCTTTAGTCCTCATCGCTAGTATATGAATCCATAATGTAGCCCTGGTTTCTTTCTGGTCGTGGTGACATACGATCGAAATGGGACTCTAATTCTGACAGCGTCATTTTTCCACCAGTTCGGGGGTTGATGAACAGTACTTTGTCGTGTGCGCAAGGCCAGAAATAGTCTGAAGCACCGTACCAGTGCTCAAACTCGCTATCTTCGCTGAGGATCACATGCATCTCTGTTAGGTTGGTGAAGATTTGAAGCGACGCGTATCCGCCCATAGTGATCCACCACTCGTTGTTGTCGCCCTCAATCATCAGTCGCTTGAAACTTGGTCCGTTATGCGTGATCCAGCCAAATTCCATATGCTGGGCAAAATAGATCATATCGACGTCGTAATTCACCCAGACATAGCGTTGAAGCACTTCCTCCGGATCCGAACGAACGAATTTAGGGCGAGGATAGAAACGTTCATATAGTCTAGCATTCCGGGACTCTCGGCAAGTGTGTAGTGATGCTGGTATAGGCGTAGACGAAATTAAAGGGTGAATTACATTCCCAGAGGAGGCCCGTCGCCAGGGCATGCATATCTCAACAATGCGATGCTCCACGGTCATCTCCCATATCTGCAGACGGATCTCTGCTGGAAGTCGAGGAAAGAGGTGAAATGTGGTCGACATTAATAGAGATCGGTGGTAACTGAGGCAAGTGTTGGGCTATTTGAGTGCGGCGGGCCCGCATATTATATCTATGTACTACCCTGGTCATGTTTTGTACACTAGCCCATCCAGGTATAGCCCGCATGTCGCATCAATAATGGGCACTTTTACCGTGTTCTAAATTGAAACTAAAAGACATTTCCACAGCATCATTACTGGAGAACGATGGACTTTTTATATTCGAAAGCCTTATATAGATTCCCGTACCACAGCCCATCTTATACCCCGACGCATACGTTTGTATTGGCCCACATAGACTTGCAATCTGAGCCAACTCCAGCATTCCATTTGACAAAATCTTGAAGAGTGATTTTGTTGTAGCTGATGATCTGACTGCAGACAACTCCCGGTGCTACCCAGTGAAATTTTTTACAGTTGTTGACCATCCCCGGTTGCGTAGGTTGTGGTGTTTGAATGCCATTACCAGCCGACGTGGTTGTAGTTGGGTTGCTCGTAGTAGGCGTGCCCCCGATAAGGCCTACGCATACGTTTACATTGGCTTGGAGACTGGTGCAGTCATTGCCAACAGTGGGATTCCACTTAACGAAGTCTGCAAGTGAAATCTTCTGATAGCTTGTGATTTGACTGCACACAACTCCTGGAGCTACCCAATGAAACTTCGCACAGTTTGTAACCATGCCGGGTTGTGTTGGCTGTGGCGTTTGCACACCATTGCCAGCCGATGTAGTCGTAGTAGGGTTGCTTGTGGTAGTTGTGCCACCAATGAGGCCAACGCAAACGTTCACGTTTGCTTGAAGTGCTGTACAGTCACTACCAACAGTAGGGTTCCATTTGACAAAATCGGAAAGGGAAATCTTCTGGTAGCTTGTGATCTGACTGCACACAACTCCTGGAGCTACCCAATGAAACTTCGCACAGTTTGTAACCATGCCGGGCTGTGTAGGCTGAGGGGTCTGAACGCCATTCTCAGCACTTGCGGTGGTCGAGGGTGGATTTGAGGTTGTACCCCCAATAACTCCGACGCACACGTTAACTTCAGCCCACATGCCTGTGCAATCTTCTCCGACGGTAGGGTTCCATTTAACAAAATCTGCAAGGGTGATCTTTTGATAGCTGATTACTTGACTACAGACGACGCCTTTCGCGATCCAGTGGAATTTGTTACAGTTGCTGACCATTCCAGGTTGGGTAGGCTGAGGTGTAGTGACACCATTACCGGCACTTGTAGTCGTGGTGCTTCCGACAGTGCTAGAAAGAGTTGGAGAATTGGCTGAGAAAGTAGATGAGGTGATGATTGGATTTGTTGCGGATATTGTAGCGATTGACGTTGCTACCGTAAAGGTAGAGGATGTTGGAATGGTCGTTCCAGGTGCTGGAGCAGGCTCACCGACGGCCTCAACGCAATAAGATCTTCCAACATTTAGATTACTGCAATCTGATGTAATCGAAGGATTCTGTTTGTTCTGTTAGTATCCCGAGTCATGATGCCTAGTGAACGGAGTTTTGCACGTACCCATCTCAGGAAGTCCTCAAGAGCAATGTTGTTTTGATCCAGCAACGCAGGACAATCTATGGCTGTCGTGAGATCAGTCCACCAGCTACAGTGTTCTGTGGTGTTGGAATCATAAGGTAGTCCTGGCGTAGGACTGTCGCGAGCTGATATGGGGGATGCGTCGGCGAGATGCAGCAACACACTGCTGATTGCAAGCAGTGTTGAAGCTTGAGAACGCATATTGAAAACTAACAAAATTACTGTTGATAAGAAATAGTAATAGAATTAAATTATTAAAAGCTTGATGAATGAGTGCTCAAAAATGACTCTTCAGCAAGATACATTGTTATATATATCAGTCACGGGAGAACTTGACCACGCTTTTCAAGCATCCTCGCCTGTTGCTGATTTTTCCCCTAACCTGTTCAGGAATTCACGGGATTCAGCAAATTAAACTAATTCTTTCATCTAGACCACGGAAAGGATCTCTGGTGGCCAGGTGAGGATGCACTTTTCCCCATGCTCCATTCCGTAGGATACGGCCGTTCCGGTAGTATTCTATGCCAAGTGTTGCAAAGATAAGTCTGGCCTCGGTCGATTGGCCTGAATTGGCAAGCGTATGTAAGTGAGATCAAGATGAAGGTCAATATCAACATTGCACTCATAGTAGCCGGTAGTCTCCGGTGGGGCTCTGAACGCGGCATATCCGAAATGCGCACCACATCTATTCCGATACCAAAAGCTGGCTAAGCGCCGTACCGTGTATGAGGCGACGATAAAAAAAATGCATCACGAGGACAACATGATCCAGGAACTAGTGGCCGCAGCACAGACTGTTCATAATCATGTCTTGGCATCTTTGGGCACTATTGTGAGTTCTTCCCATCTAGTTCGGATCGCGACCCAACGCCGGCATTTCGCGGCTCTGAAATACAGTAAAGAAGATTAGCCTAATGTCTGATTCCATTTCCCTTGAAAGTTATTTTGAGATTTTCCCCTGATTTAGGAGATCCTAGTACAGACTGCACGTTTGCGGCACAGCAACTTCGGAGGTGGCGTTGAATACTAATTCTTGTGCGGACCCTTTATGCCGCTTAATTTCACGGAAAAATCAATTTGAAAAGATGGCTGTGAATAGATCTGTCGGAAACGCCGCATCTACGATAAGCGAGTTATCACATGAAGGCTGGAGCGTACCGTTGGCACAAGATGAAGGTAAGCGCAATGACTCAATAAACACATCTCCACGAACGAACTTTTCTAACTCTATTGCAATTTTTTTGATTGAACCAATGTAAACCGCGTCTGGAAAGCAGTATATCATTTTGCAAGAAGACCGCAAACATTTTGTAATTATCGTGACTGAGAATATGCAAAATACATTGTACACAAAAAAGAAAAACCTCTAGAAAGGCCAAGAGCGATGCTTTACAAATTCTACCAGAACATGACCATGTTCTTGTCAGCTCCAGACGTCTTGCTAGCACTGGCGACCTTTACGTTTGTGCTACTGCTAGCAGCCTGTGCGCTCGTGACACTGCTAAAGATCTGTGTACTTGCGCTGATACTGGCAGAAGTAACAGTAGATGAAGGTGTCTTATTCTTCTCGGCCAAGAATACGTTCAATCGCTCTTTTCCACCGCACATTGTCGTCTTGTCTCCAGTGCAAGGAATGTTGCATTCCATTTGGGATGGCGCCCACTGGCCGGGAATGGAATTGCCACACCAGCACTGGTTTCCTGCTTGTACACCAGCCACTTTGTAAGCCCGGCGATAGCAAATGGTTTTGCATTTCGGAATGGTCAAAGATGCGTCTCCATTAGGAGTCATGTTCTTCTCCAGGAGAGGCAGCGTCGGTGTCTCCAAATAGCAGCCCTTGCTGACCCAAGAAGTAGGAGAAGGGGCTAGTGTAGATGAGGTCGTTGTAGTGGTAGAGACTTTGGAAGAGGAAGTTGATGGTTTCGGCGTATTATCCAGTCTTTCCTGAGTGACAATACAGTATGATTGAAAGTCATACCATGGCTTGCAGTCGAGTCCGAGCGAAGGGTTCCACTGACGGAATTGTTCTGGAGTGATCGTGAAATAGTTGCGCACTTCTTCGCACGACTCGTCGAACTCATGATTGTACCATTCGACACAGTCCTTAGCGGACTCCGGATCTTTATAAAGAAGTGGTGCGCGGCTAGAGACAGCCCTGTGAACAAGGCTAACGAGCAGAATGAAATACGAAGATTTCATGATGAAAGGCAACGAGGCGAGATGGGCGGTTCTGAAGCAAGAAGGAAGAAAGTGAAAGAGGTTACACAATGCCAATCAGAGGGACTGCGCAAGCTGTAACAAGCAACAACAGTACATGTCCTTGTTAAGCTTTATGGTAGTTAATGAAGCGAGCATAACGGCTTATCTCATCACCGACTGAAAGATTGAAGCCATTAGATCTGGGCCGGGCGACAGTTCCATTGGGTATAGTGGAGTTGAGTCAGGGTCCAGGGTGCGGGTGAAGACGGTCCGTATACTGAGATTAGTTTGTAGCTTTTCCGCTCCTAGTCGTATGATTTAGTGCGATCCGAAGCTTACAAGCGGACTCTCAGGGTCCAAGGCCGTTCCGAAAGTGGGAGTTGGATATCAATTTGTGCTAGTCAGGTAGGCGCGCGGCTAGCTTCCCGTCTTTGCCAAGATATTTGTTCTTGGCTGCAGGTTGCTTACCAGTTCCATAATCGCCCCTACGCTAGTACAATCCCTCTCTCCAATTGTCCACTCCAGGTTCTTGTCACTCGTCTTATGTCGCCCATGCATCTACCCCCTACTTATCCCCATGGCAATTGTAATGCCTCGGTACAGCATAGCTACACTTTACCCATTTCCTCGACTCCTCGCGGAACTTCGTCTTCACATATCGGAAATGACCGCGGAGCCTCCAATTGTTGAGATTAGTTCCCCTCTTCAGATACGGACCGTGGAGTAGAGTGGATCTTACCCTCGTCTACACCTATACCAGCACCATTACAGACATGTCGAAAGTTGCGAAACGCTGGGCTATACCAACGTTGCTTTCCTGACTTAGCTATTCTTCATGACTCTCCAGTAGATCTAGAGCGATGCTATGCATGATTGCATCTAGACATTGATATGGTTTCGATTGGGGATACCGACATCGAACTCTTCAGGCTTGCTGCACACCTAATTAAACGACTGAGATTTATGCGAGGCAATTACTATGGATGGTGCGTTCGTGGCGGATTGAACCCACCTGGGGATTGAGAGGTTCGCAAATATGTCAATGCGTCCGCAATTCATGTCGTTTTCTGCGAAAATGGTTATTTCGAAGACTGGCATTAATCTTCATCTGAGTTTTAATAGACTTTTGGAGCGGGCAATGTGTTATTTGTCCGCATAAAAAACAGGTGTGGAGATGAATTTGTGAGATCTGGAGGTCAAGTGTGTATAATTGTGTAATGGAAACAAAAAGCACAGAGCAAGATGACATATTTGTGTCTGAGAATGAGGAGGTCATGAAATGGCCTTAAAACGTGTAGAGTCTTAACAATCCGTTTCAGCAACCTTGAAAAATAGTAGAGCAGGAAACTTAAAAGAGAACAAAAATGATAGGACAGCTCTACAAGTACATTAGTTTCCGAGAAAACCTGCAAAATAAAAATGGAAATGGATTCGTCCATATCAGGGACGTGACTCCTTGCTAAGCTATCAACAAGCGTTTCTTGCATCTAGCGCCTGCTGAAAAGAATCAATTACCGCTCTGTGTTCTCTAGCAATGCTTGGCTTCCCATCGGCTCTTGGTTTATAAAAGTCGTCCAAGAAATCTGTTATCTGCTGAGCCGCGTCGCTGACCCCTTTCTTTATAGCCTCATCTCGTGTTTTGTCCCAATCTACTGTCTCCCATGTGATTTGAGTGTCACCAGGATGCTTTCCCAAATTCTCGAGATGAATCTCGAATTTACCGCCCAGTTTTTCGTTTGCTTTGTCGATCAGATATGGGCCATGGTCTCCAGCTCGCGCGATCAAGATTTTCTTGATCGTGTCATCATAATCATCCCATAAGTGCTGATTGGCAGTCGTTCTTTTAGTCTTGTGGGCATCGTTTATGAGTTGTGAGATGTGGTCGATTTGGGCGTTGTAGTTTTCGTTTCCGGCTTTCTGGACCATATGAGGCTTCGTACTGGGGACCTTTGGTGTATTGGCCTGGGAATTCGTAATGAAACGGCTGTAGCATTCTTTTGCAGTTTCTTCGATATCCAACCGTTGGGTTGAGCCAGACTGGTATTTTGCCCATCCTTTGGGTCTTCCTGATCGTCCGTAACCAACCATCCATTCGTCGAAGTTGCACCTGTCTGGAGGAGCCTTGAACGGTTCCCACTTTCCATTGCACACGTTGGCCTTTTGGTCCCAGGTTTTGCATCTGAAACCCATAGTTTGCGAAGCAAGGTCGTTAAGACTATCGATTTGGTATGCTTGAAACGTCATAATGCGTCCTAGACATTCCTGATATCCACCACCAGAGACAACAGCGGAAAGATAACTTAGAACGAACAATGTAAAGGCTCTCATATTAAATTTTGTGACTGAGCAAGGGTAGATTGGATTAAGGGAGAGATTGAAGCAAGAGATGAAGAATGAAGTGCAGCATTTGTAGCCGCTTAGCATGGCTACATCAGCCATGTGTCTGATTTCTTGACAGCAATGACCCTTCATAGATTCTACCAGGATCAGAGTTTTGGATCAGGCTAAAGCATATCTCCCATGCCGGTACCTGGTGGTAGCGCTAAGCGCGACCACGCCAAGACGCTAACCTCTGGGCAATCTTGACTGTATTGGAGCCGGGCCGTCCCTCAATCAGGAACGTTCATCCGTTCTAGTCTTGCAAATTACTACCATCCCTGCTCGGTACACTGATTGCATGTGCAGGATGAATCGTCGTGATCCTGCGGCAGCAGCAACACTCATGAGCACGGCCAGTTATGGAGGCACCCTGACCCAAGTCCAATCATGGCATCTTCCTCTATTTTCTCTTTTCGGAGCATCACATCATGAAGCTTAGATGTCATCACATCTGACTTTTAGTAGCAGTACTTGGCGTTGGATTGTAAATGTTATGATATCATCAGGTAAGAATGATCGAAAGGTTGCAAGGAAATATTCTTCTTTTTGTTCCTAGTTCTGTATTGTGAAATCTGAGAGTGCTTCTGATTCTCTCTGTAAGTTGTGTGATGCCGAGGACAGCATGGAATCTAAACTAGACTTAGGGAAGGACAATTTCCGTGTGGCACGGTGCGGAAGAAAAGTAGCCGCCAGAGACCAAAAGACAAAGAATTTGTTCGCCGAAGATCTAGATCTGGCACAAATCATGCACAGTGCATATTACTGGGCAATTGTTAGCGTAATTGTAGCCTTCTGCTGTCGGTCGGGTGACACTTTTACCAACGCGGTGGCAACATTCCCGACATTTCAGCCGGATATTCTGTTGCAATGTTTAGTCTGCCCTGGCAAGAAGGAAATGAATCCCTATGCAGTACAATGAGTCATGATAGCAAGGTTAATCCTTCTTCAGTTATCTGCTCCTTAGTTGCGGCAACATTTGTAGAGGGAACCCACAAGCCAAGACAATATTGCTAGTTAGAAAATGGGCCAGGGCCCAGAATGGTCATGCTGACGAGCAGCTCGGCTAGGCTCTGTATAGGTTTGTATCAGGGCAGTCAGGGACTTGAACAGTCACGATGTAAGCACATAAAGTCCTCTGATACCCCATTTGATTAGGTACTTGCCCTCATTTCGCTCGTTTTTTGTTCTTGCTTGGTAGTCCTTTTGCAAGGATCCAACTCTACATTCATTTTTTTCAAATCCGCACCGGCGGTATCGTACTTCAATTATGAGAAACCTACACATATCACGTATTCTGTACATCATATACGCAGGAGCTACCCTCACTTTGGCTTCAAACATTGTTACCGACTCTTCGACGGATGGCATCACTGATGATCTCGATGAGTGGATGGCGGCAGCCAAGCGAGTGTCACCAGAAGCACTAAAAGCCTGTCCAAGCCCATGTGGTGGTCGAGACATCATCTCTAGCACAAGTTGGTTCTTGTATCCCGAGTTGGGAAAATTGGCTTTGTGCAATGAGACTATGCTTCTTAACATGGCCGTTCAGTCATCTCCTAATGATGACCCGAGCTCTTTGGAAGTAATCAGGGCATGTTCGGCCGATTTTGAATTCAGCCAGGAAGCCGCACAGATTCCTAGAGAAGATGAGGCCTCTTTATGTACCACAGCCAATCGAGCCCTTGAAATTGCTACACTGGTTATGCACCATCCGAATATCGACAATAATATTGGATTTTCCGTCAACCATCTCCTTGCAGCTGGAAGTCAGATGGCAAATCATCTCAGACTACAGAAGCCTTCTTGCACGAATAACGCGATGGAGTTTTCATATTCTCAATCATCTTCAATAGGAATTTTCGCAGGAGCTGAACTCAACCAGCATGGTCTTTCTTCAGTTGTTCTGAAAGCATTCCTGGATTGGGCACAAGAAACCACGCTCTCGCAAACGACTATTGTACAACTGTGCGGTATTGGCAATCGAGGAGCGGACTACAGCATTGGGATCGTTGCCACCAGTTCAGGAAATCTGCAATTTGTGAAAGAGACCGTGAAAACGTGGGCTGACGGCGGTTGTATTTCTCAGGCAGAGTCAGGAAAATCGTTGATTCAAGTAACTCTACGCGTTCCTGTACCAACTCATTCACCATTCAACAACGCGACGAACATGACGAGCGCACCGCTCACTCAGATCATGGCAAGATCTCCCCTTAACATCAGGGCGGACTGCAGGACGACTACAGTCCAGGGTGGTGATGGCTGTTATATCGTGGCAAACAGATGTGGTATCAGTCAAGCTGATCTAACACGTTACAATCGTGCAGATCTTTGTACCACTCTTGTCAAAGATGAAAGGGTCTGCTGCAGTAGTGGAACATTGCCAAGCACTTTACCTTCTGGAAATGCCGATGGGACATGCAAAACGAGGTCAGTGACTGAGGACTCACCTACTTCATCAGACAAGTTGCTAATATGGTTGCATAGGATTGTTGTGAGTGGCGATACATGTACGACACTGGCGTCAAAGTGTGGAATCAGCGCAGCGGACTTCATGAAAGCCAATACTAAGACCAACCTCTGCTCGTCGCTTGTACCAGGGCAACAGGTCTGCTGTTCTAACGGCAAAATGCCAGATCTCAAGCCTAAGCCCGATGCTAACGGCAATTGCGCTGTCTACACGACAAAGAAAGACGACAGCTGTTCGATGATAGCGGTTTCACGAGATCTTACCGTGGATCAATTGGAATCGTTCAATAAGAAAACCTGGGGTTGGAACGGCTGCAACAGACTTTTTCCTGACTTCAAGATGTGCGTGAGCACCGGAGGACCACCAATGCCAGCAAACGTTCCCAACGCCGTTTGCGGACCAACAATGAATGGAACGAGACAGCCGTCAGCTGGAACTGATCTTTCTACCCTCAATCCCTGTCCATTGAACGTTTGTTGTAATATATGGGGCCAATGCGGAATGACTGATGACTTCTGTGTCATTTCCAAATCGGAAACAGGTGCACCTGGAACATCAGCCCCTGGCAAAAACGGATGCATCAGCAACTGCGGAAGAGATATAATTAAGGGCTCGGCGCCAGCAAGCAAAATGAAGGTGGCATACTTTGAGTCATGGAACTTTGCCCGCGAGTGCTTGACCATGTCCGTGGATGAGATCGACACAAGCATCTACACACACATTCATTTTGCTTTTGCAAACGTCACAAGAGGTGATTACAGAGTAGAGATCACTGATCCAACGGTTATGGAGCAGTTTGAATTATTCAAAGGTATGACTGGAGTAAAGAAGATTGTTTCGCTTGGTGGATGGGCTTTCAGTACTGAGCCTGGCACCTTCTCAATCCTTCGTGAGGCTACACTACCTGTCAACCGCGAACGATTTAAGAACAACCTGATTTCTTTCGTCAATGAACACAATCTCGATGGAATAGATCTTGATTGGGAGTATCCGGGGGTAAGTTACCATTTTGTACCACTTTACGTTTGACGACATTAATGCTTATACGACTAGGCTCCCGATATTCCAGATATCCCTAGCGACGACCCCGCGAACGGTCTGAACTACTATCGGCTTCTTGCAAGCGTCAAAGCATCTATCGGTTCGTCAAAGACTGTCTCGTTCGCTGCGCCGGCATCATACTGGTATCTCAAGTCATTTCCTATCAAACAAATGGCTGCGAGTCTTGATTATATCATCTACATGACTTATGATCTCCATGGTCAATGGGACTATGGCAACAAATGGACTTCTCCCGGTTGCGAAACTGGAAATTGCCTTAGATCTCATGTTAATGAGACGGAGACTAAAGACGCCTTATCGATGATTACCAAAGCTGGTGCACCCTCAAATAAAGTTGTTGTAGGCGTTGCCAGCTATGGTAGGTCGTTCAAAATGGCTAAAGAAGACTGCGATTCAGAAGATTGCAAGTTTACCGGATCAGCCCGCGTCTCTAACGCCAGACCGGGAAGGTGCACGAATACAGCAGGATATATTTCAAATGCAGAAATCAACGAAATCCTTGATTCTGGACCCATTAGGCAATGGAAGACAGAAGGTTCAAACATCATGGTCTACGACGATACTGAGTGGGTAGCATGGATGAGTGATGAGACGAAGGAGAAACGATCCGCCTTCTATGATTCGTACAATTTTGCAGGTACCTCGGATTGGGCCGTCGACCTGCAGTCCTTTGTCGAGTAAGTTATACTCGCACCTATTTTGGGGTGGCTCTAGTTTCTAATATTGATCAGTGGTACCGGCCAAGATGATGAAGGCGAAGATATCGATCCTAATTGGTTGAGCCCATGTAACCAAGGGTACTACCAGTCACTCGAAGAAATAGAGGAGAGGCTAGATTCGTCAAATCCGATACCTGCTCACTGCATCGAGCGATACATTCTGGATCTGCAGATAGATCTTTACGAAGCAGCCTTGGAAAAGTATAAGGGTTTAGTCGATGACGGTTACGACAAAAAGTTCGAAGTCTACAAGAGATTTGTCGAGGAGCAAGTTCCCGATCAGATCAACAACTTCATGGCTACTGACAAAGTCGACAAGTACTTCAGTTGCACGGAATACAAGCGCGTAACATGTTGTAGTTCCTGCCAGATCGCCCAATGCAGGCAGGATTGCGATGACAGCTCAGGCTGCAAGTCTGGGTATGCCCAAGTTGAC
Source organism: Curvularia verruculosa (assembly GCA_036172615.1). Classification (NCBI taxonomy): domain Eukaryota; kingdom Fungi; phylum Ascomycota; class Dothideomycetes; order Pleosporales; family Pleosporaceae; genus Curvularia; species Curvularia verruculosa. The sequence goes on along the minus strand of JAWDHC010000064.1, from coordinate 85,067 downwards.
ATGAACAAATGCCCGAAGATGGAGTTTGAAGACAAGGGCCTAGATGTCGATGAAAATATCCCCAACGCCACTTTCATACTAAAGGATTCGGATGGCTTCTACAACGACCTTGCCGATACATGGGGAATTGGAGAATCCTGGATCCGATTCGACCGAAGAATCATGCGTGTCAACAACGGTTGCCAGTATGCTGGCAAAGATGTCTTGGCGTGTCAACTTCAGAGAAATAATTATTTCTGGAATTACCCTCTGGCCAAGGAGGATATCGAGGTCTACAATCCCAAGAAAATGATCGGCGAGTCGTACTCAAAAGCTACCGAAATGCTCCAGTCTTTTAAATTCATGCAAACTATCGGCCGTTATGACGAGCAAACCCTAATGTCGGACTTGGTTGACGCTACTTCGATCCCCACGTACGCTCTAGAGGAAGCCGTCGATAGCATGAAGAAAATCATCGAAAAGGCCGACGAAATCACCAAGAAAGAGCGAGAAGAAGCGATTGTGAACTTCGTTACTAGTCTTCTCTTCTTCATTCCTATAGGTGGAGAAGTGGCTGGTGCTGCAGGCCTCACAGCTGTACGCAGTTTGCTACGCCTGACTGGAGTCGTGGGTGAGGCAGCAGTGACTCTTTACGAGGTGGTCGAGGACCCCAAAAACGCTTTTGTTACCATCTTTTTCTATCTAGCTGGCGTGGGCGTTGGGCGCGGCGGGTTCAAAAACGCGGCGGACGCGAGGCGGTCTATTAGCCCAAAGGATTACGCCAGCTTGGGTAACGTGAGGGTGAAGCTGGACAAGGTGGAGAGCATTCGAGGCAGAATGTGTAAGGCCTGATGCGGAACTACTCACAAAAAAAGTTCTTTACAACCAAAGGAGATTTTTCTAATAAACTGTGGCATTGGGTCCAGCATCGAGCGGTGGACCTTATCCATGTACTTGTCTATATTTTTTTCTTTGTTCCTCTTCACGATGCCTCCTTGTATTTAGCAATCAATCAATATTATATATTAAAATTCAGCGAGCCGCAATACAAGAACTTTCTGCGTTTTACAATTTCATGCTATACACTAGCAAATAATAGCATTTATGAAGAGAACATGCATCGCATATCCCAAATACACAGAAGTTTATTGACTGTGAACTCGAGTTACTTGAAACTGCATAGTTATCACAACAGTTTGCCATTGATTGATACTCTTTTCACGTGACTTATGCAGTTCACTCAGCTGTTCGCTGTTGGAAAGTATCCATGCTGGTGAGCATCCCTGGAAAGTTGCATATCTGTTGCTTTTGAGCTGCGTTACGACACGTTCAAAACCAAGATGTATTAAGCCAAAAATCTTGACATATATAATGCTAATGCAGAGCCAAGAAGGCCATCTCTAAGGTATTGGTATGACAAGGGAAAAACCCGACTGAGGAAAAAAGGTAGTAGGAAAGAAGAAGAGGATAGATCTTCTACATGTTGAACCTCGTCCTTTGCTTGTCCATACGGCCCTTCCACTGCCATTCTTGGCCGCTCTTGAACTGGATGCCGCGGTCTATTCTACGCAGCTTGAGCGTCATTCGGGGACTAGTGGTGACAAGTTAGCAAGTGTTAAGCATATATCAAGAAAGGGAAAAGAAGGGTGACATACCCAATCTCCTGCATGCCCACTTTGATGTCTTCGGCTCCAGGGATCGGCTTTCCATTCGCACCAAGAACTGGCTTCTCTGTCTCACGCTTGTCACGGAATACATAGCGATGGCGTCGGACGAATATGTAATCGCGCTGGTTATGCAGTGTGAGTACCTGACGACCCTCCAGCTCAGGTTTGGCAGGGAACATGTTCTTGAAGAGATGGGCGGTTAAGATACCGAGCGGGGTCTTGAAATGGTTGAGAATGAGCTCCGGGTAATGGCCTGTGTCGTTTGCGTGGCGAGGCAGTTTCTTGCCTTCGACCCAATTCGAGACGCTGAAGTGGAAGTGGGGACCATGGGGGAGAGTGACAATGTCGAGTCCGTCAGGCTTCTTTTCGTGCTGAGCTTGCATGAGAATGACGAGAGCGGTGTAGCCTCTTGCCGCAGCGAAACCAGCAATTTCTCGGACGCTATACTTATGTGCGTGTGCGTGCTTGGTGCGGCGAATGTAGGTGCTGTTGGGGAAGATGGAGGTTAGGATTTCGGCTTCTTTGTGCAGTGACGAATTGATACTGGTCGTGACAAGGATCTGAGGGTCTCCAGCGGGAGGGTTGAAAATCGCGGGGAATTTCTGTTTGAGAAACTCGGGAGACAGTTCGAGGTTGGTCGCGGTGGATGTAGCACTGGGGCTGGATGCGCGCTTGGTGGGCTTGGAGGGTGCGGCGTCTGATGCGAGTTCTGAATCATCTGAGTCTAACTCTGATTCAGAATCGTCGAGCATGCTGTCTGCATCATCGGAGTTGGAGCTGGACTCGTCTTCATCCTCGTCCTCGTCCTCGTCCTCATCGTCCTCATCGTCCTCATCTTCCATGGCCTCGTCCCGTTTCTTGAGCTTGGCCAATGTGCCCTCCTCTGTATTGTCTTCGCCTTCGCCGTCCTCATGCTCCACCTTTCTTCGCTTGGCCAGCCTCTCCACGTCGATGGCCCAGCCCAGCGCATCCTCCTCATCGCCCACAGGCTCGTCCCACACTCGTTTGCTGTCAATGGTCGCAGGCTTGTTGTTTGCCAGACGCTCTGCGCGCAATTCCGGATTCTTGTCTTCCTCGCGCTTGCGACGGAGCCTTGCGTCTCGCTTCTCGGATTCGCGTGCCTTCTTGATGGCCAAATGGGCGGCCTGTCGGCGCATTTTGTTCTTAGGCTTGAAGCCGGAAGCGACATTTTTGGGGGCCGTCATTTTGCCGTCGACGTGTGACTCTCGATGTCGCTATTGGCAGCCGACAATGTGGTGGGCGTTGGGCGGGTTGGAGGCGTGCAGGTGCTGGAGGTTCTGTCGACAGGCCTTCTCGCAACTTTTCTGTGGGGCAGCGGCCGAGCATCTCCCGGAAATCTTGGCGCGTCACACATTGCCCTCCATGATTTGCATGTGCGGCAACTTCACGAGAAATCCAATTGATTGTAAACTATTTGTGTAAATTTAGTGTAAATACCTTTCGGCTCGCTGGATCCCCTTGTGTGACACAGGGGACCGTCTTAATTTATGCGCCAGCTCCAGGCACTGCTGCGCGTCCCTCTGTCTATATCGCGGCCTTCTCTCCATACAACTAAACGGGCTGCTTGTGCCCCACCTCCGACTCATCCCACCAAGCACTTCTCAACCACACCACCACGCTCCCGGTACAAGATCCCGCAGCGCAAGAAGCCCGTCATGCCGAGTGACACAACCACGTACAAGGGCAAGCCCTTTGAGCGTGCTGCTTTTGAGCAGCTCATGAAGGTATGCAAGCCTACCTCGACTGCGTGAACTTTGGGATGTTGTGTACTCATGCCGCCAATTGTAGCACAAGTACTTCTATGCGCCCTCTTTTGACATCTACGGCGGTGTTGCTGGTCTCTACGACTATGGCCCTCCCGGTTCTGCCCTGACTGACAACATTGTCGACATATGGCGTGAGCACTTTGTGCTCGAGGAAGACATGCTCAAGGTTGAACCCACAATCCTCACCACACACGATGTGCTCAAGACGTCGGGCCACGTCGACAAGTTCGCCGACTGGATGTGCAAGGACCCGAAGACTGGCGAAATCTTCCGCGCCGACCACTTAGTCGAGGAAGTGCTCGAGGCTAGACTCAAGGGTGACAAGGAGGCCCGTGGCCAAAAGGTTGAGGTCGAGGAGGAGGATCCCAAGAAGAAAAAGAAGAAGGTCAAGAACATTGCAGCTGTCAAGCTCGATGATGCTATGGTACAGGAACTCGAGGAAGTTCTGGCTAAGATTGACAACTACAATGGCGAAGAGCTGGGTCTCCTGATGAAAAAGTACGACATCCGCAATCCCGCCACCAATGGCGAGCTCCTGCCTCCGGTAGCCTTCAACCTCATGTTCCAGACCTCGATCGGACCTTCGTCGAACTTGCCCGCCTATCTGCGACCAGAGACGGCCCAGGGTCAGTTCGTAAACTTCCAGAAGCTATTGGATCACAACATGCAGCAGATGCCTTTTGCTTCTGCTTCCATCGGCAAGTCTTTCCGTAATGAGATTTCTCCTCGCCAAGGTCTCTTGCGTGTGCGTGAGTTCCTCATGGCCGAGATCGAACACTTTGTCGACCCAGATGGCGGCAAGAAGCACCCACGATTCAACGAGGTCAAGGACGTCGAGCTGGAACTTCTCAACCGTGATGTCCAACTTTCTGGTAAGACTACAGTTGAGACGACAAAGATTGGCAAGGCCGTAGAAGCTGGCATTGTCGATAACGAGACACTTGGTTACTTCCTGGCCCGCATCCAGCTCTTCCTCCTCAAGATTGGTGTCGACCCGAAGAAGATCCGGTTCAGACAACACATGGCCAATGAAATGGCCCACTACGCGGCCGACTGCTGGGACGCCGAACTCCTCACATCATACGGTTGGATTGAGTGTGTTGGCTGTGCCGACCGAAGCGCGTACGATCTGTCTGTGCACATGAAGAAGACTGGCGCGCCCCTAATTGTCCGTGAGACAAGAAAGGAGCCACTTAAAGTCGAGGAGTGGCAATGCGATATTGACAAGAAGAAGTTTGGCCCCAAGTTCAAGAAGGATGGCAAGGCAGTGGAGTCGGCCATTGAGGCCTTGTCGCAAGAGTTGCGCGAGAAGCTATCGTTGGACTTGGAGAAGGAGGGCAAAATTGTCATCGATGTCCCCGAAGTCGCCGATGGCAAGGTCGAGGTACCCAAGGAGCTTATCACAATTGAGAAGCGCACAAGGGTAGAGACGATGCGAGAATACACACCCAACGTCATTGAGCCATCCTTTGGCATTGGCCGTATTTTCTACGTAAGTACTTTGCTTTGGCCAAGGGAAAAAAAAGCGGTACTGATTACTGTTTAGGCGCTATGTGAACATGTCTACTGGACTCGAGAGCAAGACGAAGCCCGTGCTGTTCTTTCCTTCCCTCCTGCGGTCGCGCCAACAAAGGTGCTCATTGTCCCGCTCAGCTCCAACCCAGACTTCGATCCTTTTGTGAAGACACTCAAGGACAGGCTCCGAAAGCTTGGCATCTCCAACCGCGTCGACGCCTCTGGTGCGTCGATCGGTAAGCGCTATGCAGTAAGTGTTTGAGTTTTTCCAAGTGGTGAAATCGGTTCTAACGTTGATTCAGCGAAATGATGAGGTTGGTACTCCTCTTGGTATCACGGTCGACTTTCAATCGATCAAGGACAACACCTTCACACTCCGCGACCGCGACACCACTGAGCAAGTTCGCTCAAGCCTGGACGATATTGCTCAGGCTATCTCAAACATTGTCAAGGGCGAGGAGACATGGTCTGATGTTGCCAAGCGCCTGCCCAAGTTTGAGGGTCAGGAGGTAGACTGAGTGCTGTGCTAACCCTAGCTGCAATAATTCCGGGGCTCAGCTCGACACAAGGGTGTCGATATCCGCCTTGTGATTGCATGTACTACAGGCCAAAAGCCAAGAAATGTCAATACAAAAGGTCGCCCATGCTCTCGTGTAAAAGATGAAGGGCTTGGTTGAACCGATTCATGTTACGTTTGTGTTTGAGATAAGAACGTCATCTGGCTGATTTGTCGTTGACCATTACTGAACATGTGCATGTGTGATTGTGTAAGCAACGGTTGTTCATGCCATGGCTGTGTTCCCACTAGACGTCGTACATGAGAGCAGCGTTGATCCACCGGTCAAGACGGGTAAAAAGATGGGGCACTTGAACAGCAAGAGGCATTGTGGCTACGTCAGAAGGGGGGGGGGGGCAGATTGTTCTGTTTACTCAAATTGGAGAAGATGCAATACCGCAGGTAGCCCGACACGCACTGCATGCTGCAGGTTTGGCACCGGGATTCCGGGCCTTGTAGTGCTCCGGTCAGTGGGTATGGACATTGAGGGGACAATTAATACCGTAGGTGGCCGATGCAGAGTCCGGGGGACAAGATGCAGGTAGCCATGAGTCAGGGGGCGGCGTGGGACTGGGACCTAGAACTTTGAACGGTAAAGTATAATCAGTAGAGGGGTACTACTCGCGCTATGGTGATGATCCCGTAGGTACGTACACACGTCTACTATTCGGATGGCGGTTTTCCCAGTTTTTGAGTTCTCTGGTTTGGCTGTTCAATGGGATGAGGACAGGAAAAGGCATGCAGGCATCGCAAAGAGAATTCCCACCTTCCGACCGTCTGGGCTGGTGTATGCGGGCGCAACTAGCCTCAAAGCCCCGAGGACATGGCTATGGCGGCTGAGAGACCGAAGACGGTCCGTGGGAAAGTTCCGGGCGTTTGGCTGAATAGGACCCTCTGTCACTACTGACATTGGCATGAAGCGTGCATGGAGGCGGGCGGCTAGCAGCCTCGAGTCTGTACCATGGACGTCCGTACATGTGCGTGGTGGTTATGAATGCAGCGCCAGCGTGGGGCTAGCTACGGCTCTCCTGGGATGCGCTGCGCTGCATGTAACGTTGCAATGGACGTCCCCGTGACGCCAGACGTCGTCTTGAAACAAATCCATCTCTTTCTCTCGATGTCGTGTGTACATTAGTGCTGAACAGCTCAGTGCGTAAGGCTGGCTATTTGTCATGTAGCAACTTTGGCCAGACGGCAGACGGTCAGCCGACAGGTAGACAAGCAGACAAAATCGGTCGCGCGTGCTTGCGAGCCGTGTTTTTTTCTTCAACCCATTGCGGCCTTGACATGGACGTCGGTTACCCGTCGCAGCTATCGACATGGTTTCCCACGCCGCCTGCAAGGCCCATCCATCCCTATCCCCAGCCTGCGATGCGTGCGCCCCCCTCAACATCAATCGATCATCGCTTAGCATGTGCAACCTCAGGCTCTAGCACCGGCTCGTCCAAGAGGATCCCGTTGGCAACGCGCACGTAAAGCCGTCGCAAGTCCCCTCTCCCATTCACACCAATCTTCGCCCGCTTGACCTGTCCAGCCAGCGCCGTTCGGCCCCTCTGGAGCGTGTCGGGCTTTCCGGCACCATGGACGAGGGACCGCCACCACCCGAAGACGTGGTTGCCCCTCACACAAGCCCTCCACTCAAACGCTCTCGAGCTGGCTCGGATTCCTCAGCCTCGATACAGTCCATGTATGCTGCTGTCTCTTTTATGTGTTTGTCATATTGTTTCATCGCTTGTTTCCGCCGCCCTCTGCGCTTCCTGCCACCTAATGCATAGTACTCCATCACCCTAGCACAAGGAAACATAGCTGACAGCCATTGCGGTAGTCTCTCTGTTCGCACATTGGCCTCTGGCGATTTGGAGTACATCCATGAAAATGGGAGAACATACGCCAACGAGTCGTACTATTTACCCTGCGTCTACAAACCCAACAACGACTTTGCAGAGCAAGATCGCCTATCCTTGCAACATGAGATATTCGTCCGGGCTCTCAAGGGTAAACTAACCACTGCCCGCCTACCTACCTCTACTAGAAGAATTCTTGATCTAGGCACGGGGCCAGGCCACTGGGCTGTTTCCATGGCACAGCAATACCCCCGTGCCGAAGTCGTCGGAATAGACATCACCGAATGGGACATTGAAACTACTGAGGCCACGCTAGGCGAATCAACAGTCACTTGGGAACTCGACGACCTCGATGTCTGGGGGCGAGAAATCGACGTTGACGATCTAATTGCAAAGCTCGCTGGAATTGACCTGGCCACCAACATGATTCACCGTGATCCAATCGAGTCACCTAGAAAATTCAACGGTGAAACGGGACTAAGCGATGCGGCAAGTCCGTCAAATATGTCAGATGAGTCTCTCACAATTGACCTGACGAGCTTGACGCCTCAACCCGTGCCTGGCTGGCATTTCAGCGACACTTTTGACCTCATCCATCTGCGCAACATGAAGGGTACGTTTACGCATTGGGAAGGTGTATATGCAGAGATATACAAGAGCCTTTCGCCCGGCGGGTGGATCGAGCTCGCAGACTGGGACCTGGGCCAAGTACCGCTTGGTCCCGGCGAAACAACGCCCGAAAAGATGGCTATGCCGACCTTGCGCAAGCTATACGTCGCTTTCATGGAGGCATCTTTCCGCTCTGGCCGACCCCTAGGCCTCTTCTACATGCATCACAGCTACCTCGAGGAAGCTGGTTTCGAAGACATACAAACTACCCATGTCAATGTGCCTGTGGGACAGTGGCCAGAGGACGAGGCCCAAAAATCACTGGGCAAGATGATGTTTGTCCTAGGCATGGAAATGTTCGAGCCGGTTTGTTTGCGCCTGTTGACACGCTGGGGCACCAAGAATCGCGTATGGACCGAAGAAGAGCTCAAGGCTGATGTACGGGTGGCGCAACAGGAAATTAGGGACTATGTTGAGCGCTCAGAACGCGGTGAGGTCGAGGGGTGGTGTGCGAGCTTCAAGTGGGTTACTGCGAGAAAGAGTTGGCATGCCGATAAGTAGAACATGTGGGTGCTGTTGTTTGGGGTAATGGGAACTGGTTCTTTCTTCTGGTGCATCGTCAGGTTTAAAAAAAAAGGTTGGAGGTTTTCGTCGGATTGCTTTTTCTTCACTAAACTGGATGTTTTTGAAGAGTTTGGAATAATGAATAGTAAAAAGGGTGTGATTGGAAAGTCTGTCGCCACTTTTCTGAGGTGAACGAACGAGTGGTGGGTGATTTGCGTAGTATTATGATGATATGTTGTTAGAGAATACCTTTGATCATTACTTTCTAAGCCTGGTCTACTTATATTCATTGATGTTGGATAGAACAACCGTTACACGTCCAAGGCGAAGTTGTTAAGACGAATACGAGCAGCTTCGGAAGGTGGAGCCGTAGCACCTACATATAATCAGGATAATACGCGTAGCATGCCTTTTGTCTACAACCATACCAAACCCGAGTTTCAGTATGGAGTCTTCAGCTGAACTTTCTGCAAACGCCCTCTTCAATGTCAATGGCATGGTCGCCGTCATCACAGGAGGCGGATCAGGTAGTCTGATGGAATCAAGATAGCCGAATCCAAGGCTCACTCTCATAGGTATCGGTCTGATGATGACCAAAGCACTGGCTGCAAATGGCGCACACCGTATTTACATCATCGGTCGCAGAGAAGATGTCCTAGTCAAGGCAGCGAATAGCATCGACCCAAAAGTCGTCATTCCTCTACCAGGAGACATAACCTCTCAGAACACACTCCTCGAGCTGACAGCAAAAGTCGAATCCGAAACAGGCTATGTTAACCTCGTCATTGCAAACGCTGGCATCATGGGCCCCAGACCAGTCAAAGTCGCCCCGGGCAACCCCTTGCCCTCAGTAGACGAGTACCGCGCGCACGCCCTGCGATCACCTATGGAAGACTTCACTCAAACATATGCCGTCAACGTCACAGGCGTGTACTATACAGCTCTCGCGTTTCTCTCGCTCCTCGACGCCGGCAACGCCAAAAGCAACCTCGGTGCTGATATGCGCTCCCAAATCATTGCTACCTCGAGCATCGGTGGCTTCTCGCGGCTTGCAGGCGCCTCGTTTGCATATAACAGCAGTAAAGCAGCAGTCACGCACATGATGAAAATGATGGCTACGTCCTTTGCCCCCTATCGCATCCGCTGCAACGTGCTATCCCCAGGCATCTTTCCGTCTGATCTCACGACTGGAATCATCGGGAGCTTAGATCCGCTGCAGAGTGGGAAGATGAGCAGGGAAGTGATACCGGCCGAGAGGACAGGTTGCGAGAAGGATATGGCGGGGGCAGTGCTGTGGATGGCGGGGTTAGCGGGGGCGTATCTGAATGGGAGTGTGATTGTGGTAGACGGGGGGAGGCTGGGTATGCTGCCGTCGACCTATTAATGAGCTGCTCTGCTGTTCAAATTATCGAGCCGTATCAATTGACCATGAGCGCGAATAGTGCAGATAACATAAAGAGAAAATATATTAGTCCTATAAATCGCACCGAAAGTAGTCGAGGTAGTTCGCACAGGCACATGCTATGACGCAGCGCTTGCACGCGCTAGCGGCAGCGGCCCGTGCCATGCCTGCCGCTGCGGAGTAGAAGCCACACCTCCGAAACAAAGAAAGTCTACCAAGACGACTATCCATTCCGAATCGTCCTTTTCTCTATCAATGATGTACGCATGACCCCTAACCGACGCCAAATATGCCTGCACAGTCACACAGGCTCAGCTCCAATGAGCTTATCCATTCCCCGGGTTTTCTCGGTGCAGTAGCACGCTTCTGGCAGGTGTGTGTAGTCTTACCAACATGCGGGATCCTTTTCTAAATAGCTAACGGGGCCTCTTGGGGTACAAGTAGCGCTCGTATGCTTCGGATTATGTTGGCATAGCGATGCTGGTATGCGGGTACATTGGGGTATGTGAACAACAAGACCGAAAGGCGTGGAATCTGGGACGCACACTTACACGGTGCACAGCTACAATTCTTCGCCGAACCCTTCCATCGCATGTTCTTCCTAGACAACCTCGCTATCAACTATCCGCATGCTGAGATAGAGCGCGTGTCAGTGACTTGGCTGTTCATCTATGCCGCAGCTGTGCCCCTCGGTATACTCATCGTATGGGCGCTTGTGTTTCGCCCTGGGACACACAAAGCACATGTCACACTCCTTGGGCTGTTCATCAGTCTAATCCTCACAAGCTTCATCACAGATGTGATTAAAAACGCTGTCGGAAGACCCCGGCCCGACCTCATTGCGCGATGCAAGCCCGCGCCTGGCACGCCTGCCCATCAGCTCGTCACATACGAAATCTGCACCGAGACCGATCATCACACTTTGCACGACGGGTGGCGCAGCTTTCCCAGCGGCCATAGTAGTTTCGCATTCGGCGGTCTGGGATATCTTTCACTCTTCATCGCAGGACAATGCCACGTTTACCGTCCCCGCGCCGATCTCGCTCGCGTCCTACTTGCTCTCACACCCTTGCTTGGTGCCGCCCTCATCGCAATCTCCCGCTGTGAGGACTACAGGCACGACGTCTACGACGTTACTATCGGCTCCTTGATCGGAATGACAATCGCACACTACACATATAGGAGGTATTATCCTGCTCTCAGGCACCGGCTATGTGCTACGCCGTTCCCGAATCCGGCTGATGATAAGGGATGGGGGAAGGTCAAGGGTGATGAGGAGAGCCTGAGAGATGTGCAGGAGTTTGAGTTGAGTGAATTTGATGAGGAAGAGGGCGAGGGTGAGGGAAGGTTGTTGAATGGGGGGAGGAGACAGGATTAACAAGTGTGTTGGTCATGCAAGTTCTCTATGCTTTGTTTCGGAGTGCTTTATATTTGGCATAATACTGAGATTTATCGTCTTGTCTTTTGGCTTAACATCCCCACAAATAAGGCCTCCTGAGAGGGCATGTGGACGGGCGAAGCCTAGAGTGCCCAATGCTGATGCGCTGTTTGGCTTTTCTTGTTTATGGCAAGGTTGAAGAATACTTTTCCCCGGTTGCTATACTACCTTGCTAGACAGGCCATCATCATTCCTGCGCTATGGAGCCAGATCAATTAAATTAATCGTTAGCAACTCCCAGGCACAACATGACATGACACGAAACTGAAAGCAAGAATTGAAGTCTGTAGTCGATTAGGTATGCGTGCAAGGCAGGGCGCTTTTCCAGGCTCATGACATGTCTACTTGGTGTCTCCTTCCCAACTCCTTTGCCATCTCCAACCTCATCGTCTGCCCTATGCCGTCACCATACTCATTCCTCAGCACCTTGACAATGTCCAATGCTGCATTTGATCGGGGACACAGCGGCTCAGCCCAGTCGCCGCCGTCATCGTCGTCTCCCGTGATATGGAACAGCTTGGTTGGATCGAGGTCTCTGAAGCGCGTGTCAGAGTCGCATTCAATCGACGTTAGGTGGCGCAGCGTCAAGCGCATGCCCTCGACTTTTTTGAGGTACTTTTCAATCTTCTGCTCGAAGCACATGGGGGGCTGGCGGGCGAATTCTAAGATCAGGCCCGCGATGCCTGCGGCTATGGGCGTCGCACAAGAGGTTCCTGCCAGCCGTTTCCATCCGGCTTCTGCGTCGTCGGTGGCCAGATCGAGCGGCCAGGTGGATCGGACGGCGTGTCCTAACGCTGTGAGACGGCCTCCTCGCTGATTTGTTCCGCTGGGATTGCTGCCTAGTGGGCGGCCGTTTACGTCTGAGGCATCGATAGCGATGACCTCGAGGGCGCGGGCAGGAAAGGCCATTCCGGCTCGGGTTCGTAGGCCTTCGTTTGAGCTGGCTGCGAAGATGAGCACGCTGTTGGCGCGGGCATGAAGCAAGGCATTTTCCAACGCGTCGTCACTGTTGTCTTCCCAGCCTAGGCTCATGCTGATGATGTCGACTTTCTTCTTATCGACTGCGTCAAGGATCGCGTCTGCGACGTGTTTCTTATCAATGTGGCTGTTGCCGTCGCAGACTCGGTACACATACAGGTCTGCGTATGGGCAGACAGTTAGGATCAAGCCAGCTGCGTGGGTTCCGTGTCCTTTGGTATCCATGTTCCAAGGCAGAGACGGATCCAGTATCTTGCCAATCTTGACTCTGGGTCCTTTCATCAGGGACGGTACTGGGCCTTTTGCTGTGCTCTTCGCTACGCCTGTGTCAAGCACGGCGATTCTAACTCGTCGAGGGGATTTTATGGGACCGTAGGACTCGTCTCGGTACTTGTCTAGGAGGACGTGTGTCTTTTTCTGGAGTCGGTCGAACCACTCGTCTGCCTTAACTTCACTGTATAGAGTCAATTAAATGCATCATTTTCACTCACACAGCCGCAACTTACTCTATATAGCTCCAGTCTTTGATATGAGCAGCCATTTGTGGCGTGGGCATTGGCCTTGGAATATCAATCGATGCAGCCCGTCTATGTCCTGCATTGCTCGGTTGCGACACACGTAATCCGCCTTGGCTGAGTGCGTCGTTTGAGCGTGATTTTCTTACTTTGTGATTGAGATCTGGTTCATCAAAATCTTGGTGCCAGCCCCCTGGAATAATCTGCTCTGATTTTCCTGCTTTGAGTATATCTGTACTGATAATAGGGATAGGATCTGACGGAGCAATTGTCTCCAAAGGTTTACTTTGATCATGTGTCATGTCAGAGGGTGCGCTGCCAAGTTGGCCTGGTTCGACTGCTGAAGGCTGTTGTTGAACATCATCGTTTCCTTGGTTGGTTGATTCAAAAAATTCTTGAGCATCCATCCAGACATATGGCTTTCGACTCTTGGCCTCGACTGCCGCCTGTTTTGGGACGCGTGACGGCTTCTCTGTTGTCACCTTGCTCGATGGTTCATTGAGATCCCTCGTCCGATTTCCTGACTGTTTTCTTCCGCGCTTTTCAGAAGACTCTGAAGACAATCTCTCAGGCTCAGTACCACTTTTTGAAAGAGTATCTTTACTTGGACTCTTTGTGGAATCTGATTCTTTCTTCAACATCTCAAGATCGTCCTCAGCTTTCGACGTCATTGACACTCGCTTTGAGTCAATAGATCTGGACCGTTGCTTTTTCCTTCTTTCAATATCCATATTTACAATATCCAGGGGTGAAGGAGCTTCGCGGTAATGTGACTGTGAACTTTTTGGCCTTTCCTTCTCATTTTTACTTGAGGGCCTCGGCTTTGTCCTGTCTACGCTCTGTGTTTCTTTTCGGTGCCCAGGTTCTGATAGGACTATAGAAGGAGCAGAAGGAATTCTTTGAACCTTTTGTTCGTTTGAACGCTCGTGATTTCGTGAGTCTCCCCTTTTGTCATGTTTCTCCTTTCCTATCTCCAGACCAGGGTCTCGTTTTCTTGAAGTGTTCGGGGATGTGGTATCAATAACCCAGTCCTTGACATCCGACTCACGCTTCCTGTCCGCTGGCTTCGTGACTGTTGTCGAGACACTGGAGGATCGCTTTTTCTCAGGCTGTGTTGTTGGTTTTGAATCAGCCTTTTCATGCTGAGTGTTGCTGTCTCTTGGTGCTGAGGGTGCTAACTCCTTCTGTCTGGTGGACTTCTCTTCTACCTTAGAATCTTTAGATGTTACCGAGTCGTCCTTGTAACTTTTATTGCGACTGCTTCGGTCCCCATCGCTTCGTGTGGAATTAGATCGTTGTACTCTTTTGTGTCCACTCTGACTTGTCGTGTGAGGTGAAAGGGTCTCAGCAGCTGAGTGTGGGCGAATCGGTAGATCACGCTTCGCCTCCGATTTAGTTGAGACTTTTGACGTGTCCTTGGGAATTGGATCCTCAACGACTGATCCAGACTTCCAATTCTGTTTCCGAGGGGCTTTTGGTGACTGGTTGGTTAAGTGCAACTCTGAATCTGCTACTGAAACAACCTTTGAACTATCGGCCTTACGCTTCGTGCTTGACTGATCTTCATTTTGGCCCTCTACCACACCATGGTTCTTTGTCTTAGTAGGTGTTCGTTTCTCTTCTTTCGTAGAATCGGACAGTTTGTCTCGTTTTTCCGTTCTCCAACCTGTCTCAGCAACCTGATGGCGCGTTTCTCTGCCTAGATCTTCTTGTCTCCTTTCGCGGTTTTTCGTCGCTCCTGGTTGCTTGGATTGCTTTGAAGTATCTGAGGATTGTGGTTTCCGGTCTTCTTCGACTTTAGTTGGCACTGCTGTTCGGAGCTTTTCACCTTGATTCCTTTTGTCCGTTTTGTGTGCAGATGCACTAGTCACGTTTCCTTCCTTAACCACAACTGTCTTCTGCTCCATGTCGTCTTGTAACTGCCTTCGAATTTTCTCCGCCTTTCTGCGTTCTTCTTGTTCCCGAGCAATTCTTATTGAGCAATTCCGTAGCGATGTCTTGGTGTCTTGTACATAAGAATCATAGTCAGGTGACGATCTTGCCTTGCACCCTTTGGCTTCCAAAATTCTCAATAGTTCCTCATATTTCTCAGAGGCATCGTCGTACTTATGTAGAGAATATAACTCTTTTGCCAGGTTGAAACGGATCCTCACAGTTTCTACATGACTTCTGCCCAAGTTTTGATCTGCTTTCTGTAGTGTTTCGGCATTCAGGTTCACTGCTCTCATGATGTTCCTGTCGGAACCCGAACTGAACAAGGCTGAAGCAAGATCTGTGCGGTCTTTGTAAAGCTCTTCATCGGATCGGTATGCTTTTGAATTGAGAATATCCTCATACAAGGCGATTGCCTCCGAAAACTTCTTATTCTCCAGATGTGTCTCAGCCAGCTGACGTTGAGCGTATCGGTGTCGTTCTTGTGCAAGATCAATGCGTTTCCTTGATGAGTTCTGACCCTGGTGCTGCTTCAAGCTTTCCAACGACCATTCAACGTTTCTTAAATAGCAGGTAGTAGCCTGGGTAAGATTGCCACTGTTTCTGACGCTGTCGGCCCATCGTTCACGTATAGTCAGTGTTTCTTCGCTCAGGTTTCCCCATTGCTTCTCAGCTAGATTAGTTGCCTCTCCATAAGCCTTTGCTATATCTTCAAGTAGTTTCTTATTGCCATGTTGTGCTCTTGTCTCGAGATCCTCAGCCTTTTCGATGAGTGTGCTGATCCGATCAACTGCACTCATATCGCGAAATGCCCGGCCGCTATATCATGAAGATTTTCAGCCTCGTTGAAATAAAGAAACGTAGTTGAGTGTGGCGCGAGGACGGATATTCGACCACTCCCGCAACAATCCTTGCGCTTTACACTTTCGCTGCTCTCAGAGGACACACGACTTCGAAAATAAAAAAGTCGATAAAGAATGCCAACCCAGGCAGCATGTCGCTCCTGGAAAGAAACAATATCGTCTCCGTCAGCTTAACAAGACAAGGTGACTAGGCTGCCATGAGGGTGGGGGCTGGAAAGCTCGCCTGCATGTCCCATATAGGTCAAGCGAATATGCAACTGCCCAGTGCGTAATGCCGGATTAATTTCCATTGTTAATCAGCCCCATGACGATTACGGTACAGTCTGTTTATCGATAAATGCCAGCCTTCTCATTTACAGCTTGCCGCGTCCGCACTTAGCCAGGCAGGGTGAGCTATGTAGCTTCAAACTTCCCTGCGATGTTAACTTTACCTTCCACATGCCTGTACTTCCTATTACATTCCGGAGCCAACCATGGATAAAGAATCAAACAAATGGGGAGAAAAATGACGAATCACGAGTATTTGTCAGCGTATCTCCTCGAAGATTCGCTTTGCGGACGCCGCCCACGCTATCGCCTGCCGCGGAAGTAGAGGCCGATACAAACCAACACAGCTCAACAGTACAGAGACCATCTAACGAGGTTATTGGAGGTGCATTCATAGGCGCATTCCTTGGAGTTTTGCTACTGATTGTCTTATGGAGATGCTGTTGTGGAGGTGACCGCAAATCAAATAAAAATGGCTCCATAAACTCCGGCTCCACGCCGCCAAAAGACCCTCCAGTTTACCAAGTACCTCCGGTGCCTAACAAACCAACTGGAGGTTATGCCGAGCGCTCGCGGGAAACCCCACAGCAACCTAAGACAAAAACAACAATAGCAGAAGTCGAGGGAAAACCGGCGTTCGTTGTCCGACGAGTTCCACAGCCTCACCGTCCCCGAAGACATAGTATAGCCGGGCTCGAGTCGGTATCCAGCTCGAGCGAGAGGGATAGACGGAGAGTATGATTTCCCACATTCTATTGTTATGAGACTTATATACTAAACACAAATGACAGTCTACAAGACGTGGTGAAGGCGTTCAAATCATCGAGTTGGATGTGCCCAGAAACTTCCGAGCACCTGCATTCGGTGAAGTTATCAGGGACGTCAGACCTTAGAGTACTTGGCCGGATGCTTATTACGAAAGCCTTGTTGAGAGCTGCATGCAACAAGGTCAATATCTTGGCACATTCCTTAACGGTGGTGGGTTAGACCATATTCATGGTCGTTCGCAGCTCAAAAATGGCACCATCGGCTAGATCATGCGTTACACGTCACCCTGCATTTTCATGCAACTTTCAGCCCCAAGGTATGGCTGCCTATTTACCATTGCTCTATATGTCTGACAACTTCAAACATTAGAATCTCTCTACAAACTGGATCATGTCGAAATACAAACCAACCTACTTTCTCACTCCACCTCGCCCGTCTCCCCCTGATGGACCTATCCGCCTCGGTGCAATTATCCCTTCGCCCACTCAACCCGATGAGCCTTTATACTTGCCATCGCTTCCTGAGTCGACTGATACTAGTACCTTCACCGAATACAATTGGAGTGGCTCTTATGTCAAAGCTTCATCGTCTCACTTCGGCATCTGGACCTCATTCCTTGAGATCGTACTCGGCGTAGGCGCAGATGTCACCATTGAGCTTGACAAGTCGTCAGAGCGGAAATGGGACGTGGAACGTATGACAACGCAGACATTTCTGCCGAGCCGATCTTTCCTGGAACAAGTAGTACAGAATGAGGATGTCAAACGATACATCGTCGAGAACCGTTTTCGAGAGAAAGTATACATGATTACAGGCGTCATGATTGCCTCTTCTTCTACTGTTTCAAGTGAAAAGCTCGCAGAGCGCGGTGTATATGTTCACGCTGGTGTGGATGCAACGGCGTGGGCTGGCGTTCCCATATCAGTTGGTCCTGAGGGAAGGTGGAAGCGAAAAACGGGAACCAAGGAATCAAGTCAACGGGCTGATGACTTTGTTTTTGCGTATAGAATAAGGCAGATCAAAATTGGAAGAAAAGGTGAAATCAAATCGAACAAAATCTATGACAAGGGTGCTTTGTTCGACACGCACCGAGAGAGGGTAGAGCGAGATGCAAGTGAGGTAGAAGTACAGGGCTTGGGCGATGATGAGGATATTGAAGATGTCGAGCTAGAAAGCAGAGAGGTAAGACAAGAGACGGAAGGCGGGCAGGAAGAAGAATTTGTTTGCGTTGTTCCAGAGCCTCTGGATTAGGAAGTCTGGACATGAATGTTAAAAGGGAAAACCGGGTCTGGCAGAAGAGAATCCGTTTAACTTTTTGTTCGTATTCGGCTCACCTTTTCAAATAACTTTGACTTTTTGACAATGGTCTTGGTCTTGTCATCCCATGCAGCACCGAGTGCGAAAGGAGGCCTATATGGCTGTGAAGCCACTGAGGGCAGTGGCAAAACGACGTCGGGCTTTTCATCGGCTGCTTTCATAGCGGCCGCCTTCTCCTTGGCCTTGCGTTTACGCGCGTTTGCTTCTGCGTAGTAGTCAATTTGCTGTAAATGGTTAGTGTTTGAATACAACAAAGTACAGGTTCACTTACGCGCAGGGGGCGGTTTCCTCCTCTTCTGCATCCTCCTCTCTTTTCCTTTTCTTCTCCTTCTCATCTTCTTTTTCCTTTTCCTCCTTGTCCTTCTTCTCCTTGTCCTCCTTCCTCTGCTTCTTCGCTTCACGTAGACGTTTCTACACAATATGCCAGAGCTGTCTTAAGCATGAAACGCAAGTGACCCAAAGGGAATCTCAAGTAATACGAGTTGCCAAATTCGTGGAATGCTGTTGGTAGCTCCAATATAGCTACCAAGTCGAACTCGTATGTAATATGCAAGTGTAGGAAATTGATAGCGAGGTAGGAATCGCAGTAGATATATACGTACCCAGTCGAAGGGCGAGGGCTTCGCCGACGTTATATTGACCGATTTGTTCTATTGTTCGGTTGTTAATGGAAGGCTCAGGCGTATAATAGGATATATTCGTGATGGAGTCACTGTCGTCTATAGACATAGAAAACTTACATTGGAAGACATTTTCACACACACCTGTATTGTCGAAAAAGCAGGGAGTCTTTGCAATAAGCTACCTAGATCCATGGCCAAGTTTTCGTTGTAGGCTAATCCATACACGTGATCTCCTACGCACTGGAGTAAACAAGAAGGCGCGCCCCTGCCCTCAAACCTCAGCAAGTGGGTCACCTTCCTCGATATACCAAGGCTACATATTGTGTTTTCACTACTGTGATCAGATTTTCTCCGTCTCGTTTTATGGTTCATTCGCATTCGCATTCGCGCTACGTTTCGCTTCGTTCTTTCGTGCTCTCTCTACGTTTCGCCATGCCCGTTTCTGATGTTACACACCCGTCTCGCATTCTTGAGCATATCTTCAGAGTATTTCTTCTCGCACGCTGCCAATCGAGCCCCTCGGATACCGTGGCAGAATACTACAAGGAGCAACTTGATGACCCAGAAACGGCCATTACTCAATGCAAGGCCTACATTGCCAATTGGGTGCAAGAGCTCTTCGAGGCTGGGAGTTTGAGGGATTGTGAATCGTATGTTGTGCTAGTCTCACCACTAGCCACCACACATACTGTTCCTTTCCTCACTCTTTGATCCTCACTCCTTCCTCTTCATCCTTGATCGAACAATCAATAATGATGACTAATTGATCTACTTTTTAACATACTAACCAATGCAGACTTGAAGATCAGGTAGTAGAAATCCCAAGCCATGGGGTGATTTACCTTATCGTTCTTGTTGTCGACGACAAGCCGTGGTATTACGTTGGCCAATCTAAAGACGGCTGATCAGCGTTTCTTCAGAAACATGATGAGCCACCCTTGTTCGAAACATACTAGTGCCAAAGTGGGACCCTCTTTTCATTGGGTCGTAACCTTGATAGGAACGACTTGAGGAAGAGGTTATTTTTTTTGAGATATAAACGTGGCATTCAAGCTCTAAATCATCGAACAGCCTCTAATTCCGAGGGTTTCCGCCCATTTCCGAATAATTCCGACTCTGGGCGATTTCCGATTCGAGACAACAGCATCGGTGGTTTAGTGGTAAAATTAGCCGTTGCCATTCATCTTCAAAAGATGAGCGACGTCGGCTAGCCCCGGGTTCGATTCCCGGCCGATGCAAGACATCTTTCTTTTTTGCTTTGTTTTTTGTCCTCCCAGGACGAAACAGTGGAACGCTAACATAGGCAAAGCCTGTCGATCGTGGCCCGTGTGCGGCAGAGTCGTTGCGATGTGCATTGGCCGATACGCGAAATCGGTGTGGCTTTTGTTTTTGCTGAGATACTATTCACGATCGCATACAGCGCTTTGAGAGCCGACAGCTCACATGTACGCTCCAGTTGCTGTGATTCTGATGAATGTATTCTTTTCTTTAAGGAGATAACGCATGTCCCACGCAGCGACTTTGTAGAATGCATGAAAACGGAACTTGCAGTATTCTGTACTTCGTCCAGGAAAGTCTCAGCGCTGATTCGTTCATAAACATGAATTGTCTTCTTGCATTGTCTTATTTTTCAGGTCTGGAAGGGTGAGGAGTACGAAGTCATCGTGTGAACATGGCGCCCATGCGTAATCTCAACTGATCATTCCTGCTCTTGTTCTTCTTCCTGCTCTTGCTCCTCTTTGATCTCCTCTTTCCTGTCCTCATCTTCTGTAGGCGCAGCGACTGGGAACGAAAGATGCTTCCAATCTTCAATCTGGAATATGTTAGCATGTATAAGAAACAAAAACGTCCATACATACC
The DNA here is from genome assembly GCA_036172615.1 of Curvularia verruculosa. Taxonomy (NCBI): domain Eukaryota; kingdom Fungi; phylum Ascomycota; class Dothideomycetes; order Pleosporales; family Pleosporaceae; genus Curvularia; species Curvularia verruculosa. The sequence continues at coordinate 64,583 of JAWDHC010000064.1, read as the reverse complement.
TCTTCAGTTATACTCTTCATGCGGTCTCGAATGCTTTCTACGGCATAGCTCCCTAGAATCAATCGCAGTGGAGGATAGCTACAATGACCCAATTGCCATACCAGTTCAGCACTTTTTACAGCGCTCACTGGCTGCCTGTCATTCAGCCACTGCACCATGCGTCGCGCATGTTGTGCGGGACTGGCCAGACTGGCATACGGCTCGCTGGGATTTGGTTTCACAAAAAAGTGACCATACCGCTTCGGCCTAGGGGGGCCTGCTCCTGTAGCAGGAGTAGAGATATAGCTTGGGGGCAACATGTTGTCATCTGGCTCGTCCAGTCGAACATGGCCAGGCTCGACCAGCGTAGCCTTGATGTTAAATATGTCGACTTCGTACAACATAGATTCTATGAGGCCCTCGACAGCATACTTTGTGGCACAATACGGGCCAAGTCCGGGTACGCCGAGAGATCCAGCTGTAGATGAGAATATAAGATAGCGTCCAGAGTTTTGAGCGCGAAAGTAGGGAAGGGACAGCTGGATGATATGGAGGGTACCAAGGAAGTTGGTGGTAAATTGATTACGCAGGTCGTAGTCGTCCTGGTCCTCGCATGCTGCTATCACGCCATATCCGGTGCTGTTCGCTATAACGTCCACCTGCCCCCAGTGTTCGATGCTCTTCTTAATCACCCAGTCCACTGTGTCTCGTACTCTGACGTCGCAAAGTAGACCCAAACAGTTCCTATTCTGCCACTTTTCCATCTGTTCCGGTGTGTTCTCCTGGGTCCATCCGACTGCGGTGCATTGGTCGCCGTGTGCCAGTATCGCTCGAACTAGCGATCGCCCTATATGGCCTGTCGCGCCAAAGACCTACGAATGAACGTCAGTCAAGGAGTGCGTTTCGGATGGGCGCGCATCTTACAATCCATACTGCCCGCTTCGGGGGGTTGCTTTCGGACGGCGGTTCGCAAGTCGCGGGCAGCGTGAGATTGGGGTTGTGAATGGCCGCGCCTGGGGAGAGGCTCTGGCTCAGCGTATCGAAGTCCATATAGATGTGGAAGAATGCTTGCGACGAGATGCGATCCCAAGCTGCGTCCAAGGTGGGGAGCTTGGTCGGCCAATCGGAGATGCAACTGCCGCTATCTCCGTGTGCTGCAAGTGAAGGAGGTGCCGAGGTGTTTGAGGGAGCATACGAGGTAAGCTGTCGTGAGAGCAGAGCAGACTTCTTCCATATATATGCTAATATGTAACCATGGCCAAGACAACTGGTATAATCGATCAAGGCATAACGAACCTCCTTTCGTCAATCAGAAAACGGAGAGCGTCAATAGCCAACTGACTCGGGAACGCTTGCTGTCGATTCATAAAGTTGCTGACGAGGATGAAGAAGATAATGAAGATGTCGAGATGCATAGGCGATGTGAGAAAGAAGTGGTACGCTAGGAACAGGAAAGCCTGCGTTCGGTATCGGCTCTTGATAGACCGTATGACTCTGGCCGCCTTGATGGCGGCAGCGCGGTTTGTAGGGGTGCGAAATGCAATGACCTTGGAGAGAATGGGCATTCTAGGCAAGGTCGAAGTCGGGTTATCGAGAGTGACAGTCGAGTACCTGGAGACATGGGGTTGCGGACATAGGACGTAGACAAGTGGTGGAGAGCGAAGGTCACGCTTATCGATAAGTACCTAGCTCTCCATCTGTGCGGGATCGCTCTGCTGCACAATTACGTCTGAGGGTTCGTCTGTTGTAAACCACGAACCACGCCCAATATGGCATTATTCAGCTGAAAGGAGGAATAAAGTCGCGACCATGGTTCAAGATGTGCCTTCGCCTGTGCCCCTACCGGCCACACAAGGCGGCTCCTCATCGTACCGTGACCTGGGTGCTTAATCCATCGAACCCCCGCTGACAGACCACAGACTTTCCTTTACTCAAGGCTTTCTACTTGGTCAACTCTCTATTGCAATACTTATCTTCTGCTTCATCAAGTTCTTCATCTTTGGAGAACCACCTTCAGCCGATGACCGCGCACTACACCTCAATTCGCTACGGCGAGCTCGCACACTGGCTCACCAGCAATCGTACAAGCAGCTGCGGGCGCGCGCAAATTCGACATCGCTATCATTACGACACAAGCCTTCTCGAAGTATAATACGAAAGGGAGAGGAGAGCATGGGAGGACCGAGCATAGCGACAATACTTGCGAAGACATATTACAATGTAAAAGGACATCAGCCAGAGAGCTTGGACTGGTTCAATGTGCTTATTGCGCAGACTATTGCTCAGCTCAGAGCCGACGCACGACAAGACGACGCTATCCTGACTTCGCTGACAGAAGTCCTCAATACTGGGAGCAAGCCGGACTGGATTGGCGAAATCAAGGTTACTGAGATAGCGCTCGGCGATGAGTTTCCCATCTTCAGCAACTGCAGAGTGATGCCTGCCGAAGACGGCTTCTGGTACGGGCCGGGGAACACAGGAAATGAAAAGGAGAGACTCCAGGCTCGGATGGATGTGGATCTGAGCGACGTGATTACCATTGGTGTGGAAACGACACTGAACTTGAACTGGCCGAAACCAAAGTCTGCCGTGCTGCCAGTAGCACTTGCAGTGAGCATTGTGCGCTTCTCTGGAACACTTGCAGTATCCTTTATTCCCTCATCTTCACCTGCATCGACCCCCGCACCGGTGCCATCACCAAAGCCAGATACACATCGAAGCTCTTCTCCAAGCCGCCCTTCATCCTCTTCGGGTGCTCCCCCACATCGTCCTACAACGCTTGCTTTTACATTCCTCGATGACTACCGACTAGACCTCTCGGTACGCTCACTGGTTGGTTCCCGATCACGTCTACAAGATGTACCTAAGATAGCCCAACTTATCGAGTCACGCGTACACGCTTGGTTCGACGAGCGCGCAGTAGAGCCCCGCTTCCAGCAAATCGTACTTCCGTCTCTCTGGCCCCGCAAACACAATACCAGAGGGGGGGCAGCAACCAATCCCAACACGGACTCCGCACTCGAAGACGACGATGACATTGCCGTCATGGAAGGAAACGGTTCAGCCCCCCCTTCTACCTCGTATATCCCCAGTCCAATAGCGGAGAACGTCACCTTGGAAGAGCGCATCGAGGCGGAGGGCCAGAAACTGCGTGAAGCGGAGATTAGGGCTGGGGTACGCAAGCCCAGCTCTTCGGTAGATAGTAGAGAGCATCGTCCTGACAGTATGCGTTGGAGGGGCGAGCAGAGAGGCCGACAAGGTGCACCCAGTAGACCCAAGATGCAGAGTAGAACTACGACTGGCATAGCAGCGGGGATGCCAGGCGCTTTGCCTCGATGACCATATTTTGTATACACGCAAGCGGTTGGTTCCAGGTCAACTCGGGGAGCTCGAGATTTGTCACAATGACACTGTGGCATGGATGTAAAATGATAATCGCCCTGCGCCTATTGAACCGGTGCAAAAGAGAAGAGATGGCGAAGAAAAAAATAATCAAAAACACATGTTTCTAGCTTCGAGCAGTCCACCGTACTGTATGTATATTTATCAGTATACCTTTCGTATACACGTGTCTTCACACGCCCGATTGAATTAAAGCCAGAGAACCCCTTTTTCATATACTGCCCATCCGCTCATCTCTTTCTTGACCTCTGCCCTCCCTCCATACCTCCGCTCTTCACCTTCATTCACACGCATCACACCGTACCTTTCACAACCAACCCCGACAACGACAACGATAGCGGCAAAAAAAAGAAAAGAAAAGAAAAGAAATCGACTCGCAGCACGGGTATCCATCGTTTCCCTTTCTTTTATCATTTCCTTCCCATGTTCATATAGTCGCTCGCTCTTGGCATGGACTTCTAACATCATCACAGCCTGAAAAAAAAGGTAGATGAAAAATGAAAAGAGCATGAGGAAAGCCAAAAATAAACGAGCACAATGCTGGTTGGGGGAGAGAGAAAGACAAAAGGTGTAAATGTAATCGTTCGTTGTCAATGGCTTAAGAGTCTATGGCTAGAAGAAGTAGGTGTAGGAGAAGAACGGCGGCGAATAATGACGGTTGCGCCTTTCATCAAAGTAGTAGATGGAATACCAGAGTTATAAAAGGGGACCATGTTAAATATGGGTAACAGCAGCAAAAGATTTTGCTGGAGCCATTCATTGTGTTGGTGGGACTTCGGGCTTCATGTGGGTTTGTTGGTCTGATGGTGCCTCTGCTTGGGTTTTTGATGCCTCTTCGGGTGCGCTGTAGGGTGGGGTTGGTGCAGAGAAGAAATTCCCTTCGGGGTTTGGAGCGGCGACTTTTGGGTTGGCAGTAAGTGTTTGCTGTGAGGTGGGGATGGCGGACGGTGTGTCAAGTTGTTGTGAGGGTGCGGAAAGACCGTTGGTGGTAGGGGATACTGTGTCTTGTGTCGCTGATGCCGACGATTGCTCGTCAGGCATACTTTCAGGCTGTGGTGCTTGTGCTAGTGATGCTTCAGAGGCTTGTGTCGTCTCGTGAGCTATGCCGTTGGCCATTGTGGTATCAGCATCTTGGGCATCAGATCCTGGTTTACGATAGCGGAGGGTGACCATCAGGCTGGGCTCATCACCATCGCCTTCTGAGTCGTCAGCATCGGCATCGTCCTCATCATCGTCGAGGTCCATCTGGTCTGGCTCTTCCTCATCGTCATCTCCACCATCCCATGATGTTGCATCCTCGTCGTCTTCTGAATCGAGCGTGCGGTTCAATGAACGACCGTTTGTCATGCCCCTATTTGCGGCACGCCTGGCGCGACCATTGCTCGACTGTGGCTCTTCTGACATGTCTGATCGTACGTAATCGCCAGTTGCTGGCGAAGGCTGGTCTGTGACCTGCCCACTGTGCAGTTGTTCACCATATAGGCCTGTTGCTCGAGACCGAACCTGGCGACCACTGGCGGTGACAGTTGGGCCAGCAGGTGCAGCAGGAGTGTCACGGCCTGATTGTCGGCCAGAGCGGCGTACAGAAAGGTTGTCTGAGTCGAAGTCTTCCTCTTCATCGAATGTATATCGTTGACGTTTGCCACGGGTACGGCCCTCGTACAAGGAGAAGCCAGGTTCTGGGCGTGCGAAGGCATCTTTGCGTTGGCGCGTATATTCGCGTCGCTTTCGCTTCTACGATGATGTTGTTAGCATGCATTGAATACAGGGTTGATGGATGACTTACTACTTCTGAAGCCTCAAACCGTGGGATGGCGTTGAGCATACGCTCACCTAGTGCCTTTGCTTCCTTGTGCCCATCGACCTCTTCTAGTTTTTTCGCGAGCGCTCGCACTTCATCAATAGAACCGGCCACGCTGATCCACTGTACTTTTTTTAATTTGGGGTCGGTCTCGCGATAGACGCGGAAATGGGTGTCGTTCTGTCCCTCAACGAGGTAGTATCGGCGCTTATCGCCGTCACGGCCCCAGGCCTGCACCGACAATGGAATATTGGTATCCTGCCTGTCCTTGGTAGTCCGTGACTTGTATGCCGTGTTGATCATGGTCTTGACCTGTTCATTCTGGTTGAGACTCCACAGGCAAAGCGAATGGAGGAGGGTTATCTAGAGCGCCGGTTAGCATGTGGCAGCCGGATGGGCTGGAGATGACTCACCCGCTCTTCTGCTGTCATTGTGTTGAAGCTGCGACCGCCACTGATGGGGTTGCTGGTCCATTTTGTGGGCCACTGTGATTTTTGGGTTTGGATGGCTTCTTCAAGCGCTCGACCATAGTGACCTTTCCTACAGAGCACACCCATGTCAGCGTGCGCACTATGCGATTGGGTATAAAGCCAGTCGGCGACTGGAGAAAGAATATTGGGGAAGGGTGTAGGGGCCAGACTAACTCGACAGGCTTTTTGCGATTGAGGACCAGACCAAGCAACGCGCACAGTAGACCCTCGACATCGGCCGACGGTGTCTGTTCCGCAACACCTGATTCAATATCCTGAGGGCCGACGTGAGGGGAACCGCGTGGAAAAGCCTCGTTGAAGCGCGACCGAAACATGACAATGAACTATGAGATTTGGTATTAGTTGGGCCTTTGTAGAGACATTGTTCGCGATTGTGACGCAACGCCGCGCGTCCAGACGCGACAGACGCGTCCCATACGTACAGCAATGTCTGGATTATCTTCAGGAACGAGCTCATGGGGCGGGGAGGGTTCCCGCTTCCTCGGGGGCGGAGAGGGCGAGCGCTGTTTGAAGAAAGTCAAGATGGTGCCGTTCTTCTTCCTCTTTTTCTGGGCAGGGGGCTTTGCAGTCGCCGCCTGTAGAACCTGGGCGTCCATTTCATCGTCGGTCGGGGGCGCAGAAGACAGGGAGGAATCCGAGTCGGCCATGGCTGCTTGGAGTTGTGGTTGGTGTTGGTGGTGGTGGTGGTGGTAGCTGCGGCTACGGCTGCGGGATGAGGAGAGGAACTGCGAATAGAACACGGTTAGGTACGCATGAGGTAATGCTAATCCGCTAGCACCAAGGATCGACTGAATAAATCTTCATGGCTGGGATAATCAAGGTGATTGCAAAAATTCACGTAGAGATGCTTTGTTTGATACAAATGGGCCCAGAGGGGAGCAAGAGAGGATGCGACGTTCTCAGAGCAGAATCTCTATTGCAAATATGTCATTAACCTATGTAAAGTTCCTCTGGTAATGTGGCGCTCGATTTTGTTCTCGTTTTTCCAATTTTGGACAAAACAGGGCAGCCAACTCCCACGACAGCGTCACCGCTTCAACAATCATTCTCGGCACAACCGTCCTAGCCATGTATCTTCTATTACTGGCATGACCGCCTGTTTGTGCTTGTTGGAGCAATCACTGCCAATCTCGCATCTCCTTATCTTTTGTAGATACCGCCATTCTGGTGTCGCACCAAATGTACTAAAGACAACATTGAACCTTTGAAATTTTGATGAACAGAGGCACAGAACCGATCGTGTTTGGGAGCATGAATGCTAGTCACTATTTTGGTGATGGATGTGATACCAGGACACATGTCGGTGGTTCGGCTGTCGCACGCGGCCACGGCAAGTGAGCCACAGGAAGTCTGCAGAGCATGCATTACACAGGACGGGGACGCGTTGGCGACGCCAGAGCCGCGGTGCATGGGCGCAATGTCTCGTCATGGTTCTGGTGCCTGTTCGCAGTATTCAGGCTTCGTGTTGATACGACTCCATCTCTTTGTTCAGTGTTTGAATCGATCAAGCAATGCACAATAGCGCGAGGCTGGGATTTGCAAGTGACATGGCGGGTCAGGTAGCGTCCCAGATAATATGGAAGAAGTCGGCCATGGGTGCAGGCGCGGGAATATGCGTCCTAGTCAAGATTGATGTATGATTAGTATGCAGAATTGCGGAGCTGCAGCACATGTGCTTGGGCTTTTACGTCACGAAATAGTCGGGCAGAGTGATGCGAAGACTCAGTTGGGATACCGTGAGCTGCGTGAAGAAGAAAAAAACTGGCGGTTGAGGTTGGGAATTCGAGATGGCGCCTGCAGAGTCACGTGCACACGCCAAGCTTCAACGGGTACGCATCAGTGCCAACCATGCGTGAAGCTTGTCTTGGGACGCGATTGGCTCTGTAGGATGATTGAGGCCAGTTCAGAGATGGCTGGTGCCATGCTCGCCTCACAACAAAGGCGGTGCAAAGGACGTCATGATGGCCATGTCTGCAGGGCAGTGAAGAGAGAGAGTGTGTTGTGGTAGCGGACCGGTTCAAAGGAGCATGACGCAGCAACATGACAGTGACAGCGGCCTTGGCCATGATAATGGCAGTATTTTGTGCAGCGGGAGGACAGATCGAGATAGGAAGGCGATAGTGGAGGCGAAGGAGCATGGATGCGTGTTGGAGTGTGTGGACGGTACTTCTCAGGCCCTTGCGAGTGCCATGGCGCTTGCGAGGAGCGACGGTGGATGGGTGAGAGGTGGTAGAGGCGACGGTGACAGGGGCAAAGGGGGCGGCTAGAGGACGTAATGCTGCGAGAGTGTTGAGCGACTGAAACTTAGCACGAGGCGATGAGACGATGGCGAGCAAGTGGTTGTGTTGCTCTGCTTCTGGCTCTGGGCCCGCCCCGGCGCGGCCTAGCTTAGTGGCGTCTATGATCCCCGCAATGCCTGGCCTGGCCATGCGTGTACATTCTGTACTGCTGTATGTGGGTGTGTGGGTGTATGTGCCCACGTATGTATTAGGACTGAACAAAAGACGCTACGCGCTGCCTCCGCCCATGGATCCTTGGGCCTTTGGCTCCTGAAGCGGCCCGTTGGCCGGCGAGGCCAATTGGGCCTATAACTACCCATATTGACCACGCGTTGGCCCGCCTTCAACATACATACCTTCCACGCCGCCACCCACAATTGCGAAACCCCTCCCTCCTCTCCCTCCCTCTCTATCTCTATCTCTCTCTCTCTCTCTCTCGTATCTTGACTCTCCCTCACCACCTTGCCCCTAAGCACTCCGGTTTCGTTCCAGACTGATCGCCCTGCCTATCCTGGTTCCGTCTTGCGTGCACGCGCAATCCGTATCCCTGCACACGGCCCAGCGCTCGCTCTCACTACCCACCGCCTCCCCGCCTCCATCTTTCTACTTATTCCCTCCACGTTGGCCTCTTCTGCACTCCTCAACACGCAATCATGAACATCAACAAGAAATTCGACCGCTTGAAGCAATGGACAAACGAGAAAATGGGCGCAGAGGCCCGCACCGGCCTGTCCGAGGAGTTCAAGGCTCTCGAGATAGAGATGAACTTGCGTCATGAAGGTACCTACGATTTGTTGAGCCCCGCGCCCACACTCCGACCGTCTTGTACTGACTCTCTTTTCTAGGCATGGACAAGATGCACGGTGCCATGGCGCTCTATGTCAAGTCGCTATCCAAGCGCGCAGAGGGCGCCGACAAGGAGAAGCAACTTCCAGGTGGCCATTTGGGCTCCTCCATGGTCACCCACGGCGAGGACTTTGAGCCGGATTCGGAATTCGGCAACTGCCTCTCATGTACGCCCTCTGACCAGTTATACCATACTTCACCCTGCTAACCTCAGGCAGCTTTGGGTCGGGCAAACGAGCGTCTAGCAAGAGTACAAGAGACGTACATACAAAGTGCTACTTCGACATGGTTAGAGGGTTTGGAGCGCTCTCTGGTCCAAATGAAGGAGTACCAGGTAAGGCCCCACCTGGTCACAGTCTTATTGCTGTCACAAACACTAAACCTCCCTAGGCTACCCGCAAGAAGCTCGAGCAACGTCGCCTGGCCTACGATACCTCGCTTGCAAAAATGCAAAAGACTAAAAAGGAAGATTTCCGCATGGAAGAGGAGCTTCGCTCACAAAAGGCAAAATATGAGGAGACGAGCGAAGAAGTCTTTCGGAGGATGCAGGATATCAAGGAATCCGAAGTCGACATGGTCCAAGACCTCACTGCTTTCCTTGAGGCAGAGTTGAGCTACTACGACCGCTGTCGTGAGATCTTACTCAACGTCAAGCGTGAATGGCCTGTCCAGTAAGCAGAATATTGATCAGCATGCTACGCAATCAAACGCTAACCCATTATCCAGGGACGCAAGAGCTACGCCATCCCGTCCCTCGCGCTCCCGGTCCAACACTGCACATGGTTACGCCGAACGTTTCAACCCAGTCGAGGAAGAGCCGGAGCCTGAGATGCCGCGAATGACCATTCCCAAATTAACCACTCAGCGAAGCCGCTCCCCCGGTCCCAGCCATTCTTCCAGCACCTATGCTCTGCGTCCTTCCATTAGCCGCACTTCTACCTACGACGATTCCAACGGCTACCGCGATGACTCCCCTGCCCGCAAACTGTCTCGAGTTCCCACTGATTCATCAGTCATTTCATCCGGTCGTAGCAATCTCCGTCCAGTTCGCCAATCCAGCGGAACTCAACAAAACGCTTTTGCCGATGACTATGACGATGATTACGCGCCATCAAACGGAAATAGGCGTGAAAGATCGCCTCCCAGTCCAGATACGGCTTCATCGGTTGGCAGTGCACGTGGCAACGTCATGTCTCGAGCTGCCAGTTGGGCAACAGCGGAACAGGGCGGCAGCGCCAAAAAGGCTCCACCCCCTCCACCTCCATCACGATCAAAGAAGCCCCCACCACCTCCCCCACCAATGAAGCGAAGTGCCTTGAGTGAATCCCAAGTAACTCGATACTAGTATCCAGTTCTGGTACTTTCAATGATTTTCCTTGCTTTCTCTCTTCTCCAGCCTGACCCCAGTGTCACTCTGCGCTTGAAACTATAGGAGAGAAAGGAAGGGTGAAAAATGAAAAATGAAGAGGGGGAGGGAAGATCTCTGAGCCTGTGACATTCGCATCCTCATCTTCTTATCATGACAGACTGCAGCGCGGTCTTTCTGCCACACTAACAATGCAGTAATACTTCCTCTGCCTCTTCACCTCTCTCCGTGCGAGTGTATCTATCTATGTGTCTGGTATATCAATTTTTCTTTCTTTCTCGTACTCTAAAGGAAATCTCTGGTCTTTGTTTGGGAGGGGTTTCCCAACTAGTTATGCAATATAGGACAAGGCTAAAGGAACGGATAGGATGAGTTGATTTCTCTCTTTCGAATGCATCAAAATATAGAAGTCTTTCTTTCTCTCCCTAATCACACATACAAATATGAACTCCATGCGTGTATACTTTTCTCTCTTTCTCTCTCTCTTTTGCTTCTAGGTGAACTGATGTAAAAGAAAAAGAAAAGAAAGACATGCATGTCTACGTCATCCTCGCTTGAGGGTCTTGCAGAAAAAGAAAATTACTATCTACATGGACTAGTGTGCTAGTACATGACTATGTTGTCTCCTCGTGCTAGATACAGTCCCTTCGCTCTACTAATCCTTTTTCCTACGTTAATGATTTGGAAAAGAGAAAAAAAAACAGCTCAAGAGTAGGCGAGATTTTTGTTTGAGATAAATTCCAAAGTCGCCATTGGAATCGCGCCTAAGTGCTGGTTTTATTTTGTCTTTCGTGCCTGTGATCATGTATGTGTTATTCATGGCCACCACACTGTCTCCTTGCATGCAGGAGCCAGAGTTCCATTGCACATACATCACATGCCTGTCGCGCCCGACGTTTTCCTTGCCCATGCAAAAAAAACCAAAAACATACTACAGCGGGGATTCGCCAGTGGTCACCCACCTGACTACTAATCCGCCGGTAAACTGCTTAAGTACAATTGATCGAACGGGGAATTCTGTTTTCAGTTTCCTATGGTCGTATGTGCTTAATTACGACATTAAACATGTTTGTATACCAGATCAATCTTGCAGGAGCAATGGAGGCTCTTGTCCTGGAGTAAATGACGCTAGACCAACACTCCACCTCCACTTGTGTGATCCGGATATGAAGCGACCTATTGTATGCACAAGATTAAGAGGACAATCTACAAATGGGAGAGAGAGAAAAGTTCGTTTGTCTATGTTTCGTATATGCGTCGCTTTCTATGTATGGGGTTACGGATATCACCGTGTTGTTATTTTTTTTTCTGCTCCTTGGCTTTCTGTGTATTTGGTCGGTCTATATGATTCTCCCCTAGTGAGCAAAACATGTTATGGATGTTTTCAAAAGCTTTGTTTCTTTTTTTCTTACTTTCTTTTCAATCATTGCGGCTGTGGCTGTGAGGGAAAATTCCAGTTTTCCTAATTTTGTCTCGTCAGCTTTTTGGTCTGGTTCTAAACAGGCAAATCAAGGAGATGTCGGAAGAAAAGACTCACCCACTGCTGTAGGCCCCCGTTCGGACTTGTGGTTCCAAATTCTGCGTGATGACTCGCCGGATCCACTGGCACAAAAATAGCACCCCCAGTGTCCTGAGCACCTCCCATCCCAGCCCAAACATCAAAGTCATCAGGTGTAACACCATTGCTTGCGCCACTGCCACTAGCACCTCCACCGTTCAGACTGCCGAGTATACTATCAAAATCAACATTCAGTCCATCGAGCGTGCCAGTGGTAGGCGTTCGTTGCAATGTCCCATGGATATGTGATGATGAAGACTGCGTATGCTGGTGCCCGCTACTGCCAAATCCAGGACTTGTGACTCCGCTGCTAAATGACGGTAGAGGCTGCAGCGTGGGGTGTTGTTGGGGAGCAAGCTGTTGCCGTTTTTTGTTGAAGCCTTTCATCACGTAAAAGGCTTCTAGGTTCTCTTTTACAGTGAACAACAGATCTGAGCAGCGTTCCCGTACCCCGACGCCGTAGCAGTGACCGAAGATGTGGTCGATGATGGTAGACATGCGTTCTTTGCGAGGCAGGTCGGGTGTACGATAGAGCTCGGTCAGAAGGAGTAACACAGCATGGTATTGCTGGTACGTTGTTGAGTACCAGGCCCACGGAGCGAGTGACGGCAATGTGTCTAGTGTCGCACCAATTTCCAGTGTCGTCAGAGCTGCTGAGAGAAGAACATCCCGGAGTCGGTTTTCTGACTCGGATCGTGGCTGAAGTGAGGTTTGAGGGAGGTGGCGGTAGAGCAGCATCGAGTCGCAGCGGGACATGAGTAGAGTGGCGACAAGGCCTGCATAACGCTGAATCGGAACATTTGCGTCGAGATACTGCAAGTACTTCGTCTGGATCTGGCGTTTCCTTGCTTCCACCCGGGCACGTAGGTCGTGCAGTGTAATATGCTTGCGATCCATTTCGATTCTACCACGGAAGATGAGTCGATGAATTTCATTACATTCATACCTGATCAGCGATAGCGTAACATCCGACCAGCCATTTCTCGAAGTAGGATTCTGCTGCCAGCTAGGACTGCCAAACTCGAACACATCATCGTCAACGTTCAGTGGCAGCGCAATGTCAAAGTCATCTGAGCGAATCGATGGGTGGGGGCCTTGGGCTTCTGCAGTCTTGAAATCCAAAAAGCAAATCTGGTACCACAGTAGAGATCGAACATGCCGTTGCAGAGGCGTCAAGGTGTTAGCTGAGCTATGGCTCAAGCGGTGGATGCCGATGCACTGGGCTAGGCGAACGAGCGCGCCTACTACAACCGATGTCGCTCGAGATATCTGGGCTCGACAAAGGGGTATCTGTCACGGTTAACAAATGCCAAGCGTTGCGTTTACGGCTCAAGGACATACCAAGTAAATGGTCAAAGCTTGCAAAGTGCGAATGTTAGACGTTTTCGCCCAGTTGGCGCGAAGCAACGCTCGTTCGGTGGCCTTTTGTAACCTTAGGAATAAATCTTCCTTAGTGATACCAAATTGCGACTTGGCTTGTAGGGGAGAAACGGATGCGGCTGCAGCCATGCACACTGCTAAAATCAAAGCGGTACACGAGTTCTGATTTGGATTGCCAATTTCCACGTTCATCCAGAAGCGTTCAAACAGGCGCTTGAAGGAGGGCAAATGCAAGACATGGGCGAGCGGGCTGACTGCTTGGGCATAGCGTTGAAACAGGGCGTCTGCTTCCATCTTGGTCGGTAGCTGCGGGGGGTCCACCTCATCATTTTGGCGAAGAGATAGAGAACCACCCAAGAGCAGGTTCAGGGAAGGCGCAAGTGAGGGCATTTGCTCGGCTGACAAGAGGGCGGAAGATTGGGAGGCCCTTTGACCTGCGACTGAGGAAGACGGGGTGAAGCTCTCCGACAAAAGCTTGCCGAGCTACACAACATTTCAGTTTGCGTCCGAATAAAAAAACGATGAAAAAGGGAAGCAAGAAGTAGAAAAGACGCAAAGGCAGCGTAGGCAGGGCAGAAAATACCTCTTCGGCATATTGGGGACGAAAGAATCCAGTGATGTTTTCACAAATGATCATCCTCCCGATTCGAATGGTAAGATCAGTGGCAATCTGGTCCTCATCATCATTTTCATCCTCGTACACATCGTCCTGCGTTTCCTCGGGCTCGGCGGGCAGCCTCTCCCAGGCATCTGTTTCCGGCTCGACATCCTGCTGGTAGGCCTCCCACTCGTAATCTCGAGGTGGAGTGCCAGGTGTGGTGGTGTCGACCGAATTAGCGTTGTCATGTCCCTCGGGCACACTTGCACTGCTCTGCGTGCGCACGGGGAGATTCTTGGTCCAGTCGGGAACCGTGACACCGGCACCACTCTTGCTCTGGGCGCGCTCCCGCTGCTCCCTCTCTTTCTTGCGCGCAGCGCTCTCAGGGACGGTGATAAAGACACAGTCGCGTCCAAAGGCGGTGCAGTTTTGACACGGATGCGTCTTGGAACATCGCGACTTACGGGTGCGACACTCGACGCAGGAATTGATGGGGCGTGGATTTCTCCGGCGGACCACACGAGACTGCAAGACCTGACCTTGTTCTGGCATATCTCACAATCGTCATGTTTGCGCCATAGGGTGTAGAGTGGGAGGGTGGCTGAGGTGATGGAGAAGAGTAATCGGAAGTCGGCCCGTGAGGATCCCGGCTGCCTTTAACGCCGGCACGATTGGCTGGGCGGTGCTGCACGTGTTCAGCCTTGTCGGACGACTGACCCTCTTGGCTGCGCGCGGCTGAGGGCAGACTTTTCGCCGCCGTGAGAGCAGCCATGCAGGTACTGGTGGGGCAGACATCGTCAAACAGGCAGACGGAGACGCACATGGCCTTGGTTGCACCTTGGTTGCATATGTTGAGTACCACTATCGACTTATCCGGCCATGCAGCCTACAGCAAACGACTCGCTTCAACGCCATTCACCAAAAACCCTTGCTTGCCCCGCCCAATCCTACGGCCCGCCTCTATCGTCCGACTCGGGCATCCATATCAATACGAGGAGACAACAACATCATCTGCCCACTTCACGCTTGAGCCGCGCGGCAGCTGATGTAGCAGGTGGCTCGGGCCATGAATCCACTGCGTCCTCGACTTCTTCTAGAAACGAGGTGCTGTTATGCACCGTGGTCCCTCCAAGCACAACGCGAACGCCTGGCGAACTGGCATTGACTTGGGCAACCATCTTGGCTTCCTCATACGTCGTGCCGCCTACCATGAAGATGATGATATCCTGAGGCTTGTCCTTGGTTGACCCACCACCCTCTACGAACGGATAGACTTGCTGGCTCAACCGTCCCTTGATCAGGTCCTGCAGAGTAGCTTCTAGGCGGGGTGAATGTTGTGTATATACGTTTTCTACACCCTTCAGGCCTTTGAGTCGATCTCGCGCGCCTCCAAAGAAGGAGCCCGCTTGGAACAGATCAGGCACGCCTCCCGCACCCGTCGTAGCCTGCAACGAGTCGTGATACGTCATGAGCTTTGTAATAAGGTTGACGCGATGTCGTGATAATCCACCGGCAACAGCAAGCAAATCAAGCAGCATGGCTGTTGAGTTGGAAGACGTCTTTGAATAACGCAAGGCGTAGATGGCAACTAGCCTAAGCTTGTTGTTCGCCGGCACATTTGGATCCTGTATTATCTTCTGCAAAGATTTGACATCGTTGGAATGGTTGTCTGTGCAAGCCAAGCTTTGCTCAAGCTCACTGATATCCAGCAAACTCTCCTCGCCAACTCGTCTGCTCAGCTCGCCGACCAACGTGACATGTTTTGTGACGTTGCCAGAGAGCTTGCGGAACTCTGGAAAGTCCTCAATGAAGCGCTTCATATCTGCTATCGAATCCAGCTTCTGAGATCCTTGCTGCTTGGATGCGAATTGCTCGACGTATTCTTTTGCGTTCTGTCCTAGGTCACCAAAGTTGAGATACATGTTCTTCTTGAAAAAAGGATCTTGGTCTTGGGACAAGACAATCTCCTTAAGCTCAGGCCGTATGTCTGGTACATCGCGTAGGTCTACCCTTCCATTGTGTATCCCAAGCAGCTCATGTACCATTGCCTGATATGTCCACTGCGTCAGTAATGGTGTAACGGGATCGTCTCTGCGATCGACTATCAATAGAATGGGCGGTGTGTCTGTCTTGCGGAAATCGAACAATTGATCCTCCTGTGTCATATGGTACCGGACCTCAGTCGCCAGCTTCTTCACGAGCAAACTGTTCTTCTGGTATCGGATCAGGGGCTTCTTCTTCAGCGATAATAGCAGCGCCATGACAGCCTCGGTCGACCTCTGTAGCGCATCCTGATTCCAAGAGTCTGGGCTCGTGCTCCATATACGATGGTTGGGAAATCCAAGGTTGAGGGACATCAGGTCGGGGTTGATGACAAGGAAGTCTGCGAAATATTCTTGGACGGCGCGCACAACCTCATGGTCGTCTGCTTCAGCGAGGCGTTCAAGCGACGATTTCTTGATGATGTTGCTAAAGTCTGCACGCATTAGCCACCTTATTTAGCCATCTTCCCTTTCTGTGAAACATACATATGTTGTATTCGCCGTACTTAGGCTCTCGTAGCTCTTCGATCAAGCTCTGGATAGACTCGGGCGAGGGTCGCACAAAACACAAGCACCGGAGGTGTCGCATCTTTTCCCGTTTCTGATTGTCCAGACGGCTACCGTAGCATTAGCCATAGACTGTATCGTGGGTCGACAGGGAGCGGTACTCGGTGAGATAGACCTCATGGTTGAGGAGTGCAGATTGCGTCGTGGCTGTGGAAACAATTGAGACCTATACTGGGTAAGTCTCCATCATACAGCTACTTGGTAGAGCAGACAAACCCACAGTCTCGTTGTCGAGCAGGAGGATCTTCATCTTGGCCGCGGAGGTGCCTGTGGCCGCATTGTCTCCGACTGACACCATTTTGGTGATGTAGCCGGAGATAGCTTGGATGACGTCCATAGCGGTGAGTGATTCCTCTTTGTCGCGAAGGGCTATGCAAGATGTGGACGCCACAGATTAACAAGGTAGTGGTGTTGCGCGTTCATCCATGGCGACGCGGTGGTTGCACAAGCTACTAGGGAGGACGTGGCTCAAGCGCGACCTAGGCTATGGTATCGATACAGCTAGCCACAACCCCCGCCAAGGTCACTGTCGGCATGCTCTCGGGCGTCTCTGCCAGGACACTTCATGCATCCCCTGCATTTTAGGAGATTTATCATCCCGAGCGTTTATGGTAGGTTTCCATGGTGTGGTACCGTGCCAATATGAATGATGCGCCAAACCAACAAGCCCAGCCAACCCCACTACGAGCGGAGCGGGGTACCTGTGTAGTAATCATTATACTCCCTGAACAATAACTGCCTTTACTGCGTTGAGCAGCCATCATGCAAAATACTTGGTCACGATAGTTTGACAACACCTAGAAAAGAGACATGGTATCCATGCGGTTGATGGGAGCTGAAAAGCACTTGATAGTTGAGTGCCTTGCGTAAGCAGTGGTTGCTTACAAACGACAGGCCTGTGACGACATTCGCAAAGAATATATAAATCTGAGGTAAAATCCACACTTGAACCCAATTACAACCGTCGTCCCTCTGCAACTTTCACTTGACAACAAAACAAACTTTATCAAAATGACAAAACTGTTCATGTAATCACACCAGTTCATTTGGCTGTTACTACCTGCTGACCAATTCCAAGCACCGGTGCAACTGGCTACATTGGAGGAGACATCCTCCATCTTGTCGCAAACACCTACCCCGATCTTGAAATCACAGCCATGGTCCGCAATAGCGACAAAGGCGCCAAGGTTGCCGCACGATTTCCCAAGATCCGCCTCGTCTATGGCACACTCGACAGCACTGATCTCATTACTACAGAAGCTTCCAATGCCGACATTGTCCTCAACTGTGCCGATTGTGATCATGTAGGCTGTGCTGAAGCCTTGATCACAGGTCTTTCTCGCAGTGCACGAAAATCCCATCTCATTCATGTCTCTGGCACTGCCATTCTGGCATCCTCCGACCTTGCGGAAAATACATTCGGTATTAGTCGTGAGAAATTGTACGACGACTGGGACAA
Source organism: Curvularia verruculosa (assembly GCA_036172615.1). NCBI lineage: Eukaryota > Fungi > Ascomycota > Dothideomycetes > Pleosporales > Pleosporaceae > Curvularia > Curvularia verruculosa. The sequence continues at coordinate 46,815 of JAWDHC010000064.1, read as the reverse complement.
TATTAGTGATGTCACTTCTATTTCTGACGCCGCCCCCCATCGAGACGTAGACAAAATCATCTTAGGCGCCAACGAAGCGTCGGCGGGCAAGATACAGACAGCCGTCGTTTGTCCACCAACCATATATGGACCCGGTCGCGGTCCTGACAACACCCGCAGCGTCCAAGTGTACGAGATGGCCAAGGCCACTTTGGAGCGCATGAAAGGTTTTGTTGTTGGAGAGGGTCTCAACCGGTGGACTCAGGTTCATGTCCAAGATCTCAGCGAAGTATTCCTCGCCCTGGTAACTGCTGCCCTATCACCTGACGGCGGCAAGGCCACCTGGAACAAGGAAGGGTATTACTTTGCAGAGAACGGTGAATTCTCCTGGGGTGAAATGGGACGTAAGATTGGAGAAATCGCCTTCAAGAACAAGTTAATCAACCATGAGGGGATCGACAATTTGACCAAAGAGGAGGTAGAGGCCCTGAAACCTTTTGGAAGCGTCCTCTGGGGCAGCAACTCTCGTTGCAAAGCTATTAGGGCCAAGAAGCTGTTTGGATGGACACCCAAACAGAAGAGCGTGTATGAGCTGCTTCCAGAAATTATTAACGACGAAGCCAAGTTGCTGGGTCGTATCAAGCCGCACGCCCAGGAGGCTGCTGAGGGACGATTCTAAAGTAGATGTTCATGTAGCTTGAACATTGAACACCAGTATATTGCCATGATGCTAGCGGAAACATCAATAAAAGCGTATTTGTACCAATGGAGACCTTTGAATATGGTCTCATGTGAGACTTTGTGAATTATATGCCAATCTATCGTTAGTTGAATATGTCTAGGCTCCTCGGAATTGCTCTGTCACTCCTCATCATTTCCCTGAACCTCGGCAAAAGATATCTGTACTTACGTCATGCATCCCAACCTCCTGAAACTACATCCTTCTCTTCTGCTAATATTTGAAACCTAGGACATTGCGTCCTTGCAATTCTCACCCAGTACGTTGATTATACATACTTCAGCCATCCAAGATGCCTCTCTGCACGCTCCATCTTCTGGCCCTCCACAACACCACACCAAACCCTATCCTTACGTTTCTTTCTACGATCAAATCAGCCAACATCTCCCCCCTAGTCGTATCACGTGTCATTCGCTGGATTATTCTCCCTTCCAAGCTTTCCACCGAACATCTTCTCGCTAGAAACATTCATTGGGACCTCCTCGTAGTTCTACCTAGCAAAGAGACTCTACCCCAAAATCTCAAAAACCTTGTGCAACATCACTGGAGCGTCACCGCCGGGGTTCCGTCCCGCTTAGTCCAAGATTTCGCTTTGAAAAATGATAAGCTCTTGCATCCAAACCCCAACGACATACCCAAGCCACAAGACCAGTCGGAGAAGAAGACGACGCAGTCAAGTCAAAGCCTCGAACTCAGCGAGGAGTTGAACAAATGGATCCAAACCTTCTGCGATAGTGGCGCCAAAGAGGCAAAAGGTGCTGTGTCGATGTTCAATCTCCTTGCATTCAACCCGGGAATGAAAGAAGAATACCTCAAATACGGCACGGCATTTGCAAAATCTATTGGGTCCAGACATGGAGGCAACGCCAAGATTGTGGGAAATGTAACACATGTCAACGAAGAACCCATTACGAAGGCACAAGGGAGTAGCGTTGGCAGCAATGGAGAGGTGAGCGGTGGTACAGATGAGTGGGATGAGATTGCGCTGGCACATTATCCTAGTATCCTGCATTTCAGAGATATGCTGGCGAGTGAGGATTACCAGGAGGTGAACAAAAGACATCGAGTACCCAGTCTGATGGATACGTGTATTTTGATGACGAGCGAGATTGCGATAGAACAGCTGCTGGGGGCTGGCGATGGGAAAGCAAGGCTGTAATTTGTTTAAGGTGAGTAGCAAAAGATCAATCCGTTTGCTATATCAAGCCGCAATGGGATGAAGCAGAGTTGCTATCGCCGCTTCAATTTTCCCCCAGGATCTTCCTGCCTACCTATACAAGCGGAGATCCTTCTCCTTAGCCCTGACGGCAGAATATGCCCACCCATAAATCGATCGCCGTCATAAGGCACCTTCCCAAATATCTCATCAATAGCTTGCCAGCCACATAATAAATCCAAAAACCGCGAGGCTGTGGCATGATTGCCACACTCTCAACCATCCAGCTCCACTACCAACTCCCTCAGTACTATCCTTCCCTCTCCTTCCCCTGGATATCCCTCTCCCTTATCCATCCACACACCCCTCTTCTGCCATCCGCCCTTCTCTCCCAACACACTCGGAAGCACCCAATTCTTCTTATCCCGCCCCGCCGCCCATTCCTCGACCATCGCCTGTTTCAACTCCAGCTTCCTCTTCCACACCTCTTCATCCTGTCCCTTGACTTTAAGCAAAACAGGTCCTCCACCACGTCCAAACTCAGACGCGAACCGCCGCCGGTGCAAAAGACACAAGTCGGCATGGCTCTTTCGCTCGCAGCGCACGCAGTAAGGATATGTGCGGGAACAGGGGAGATGCAGGTGGATGCATTGGAGGCAGGATGTCAGTGAGACTATGTGTACTCTTTCTTCTTGCTCACAGATTTGCGAAGAACTGGTGGTGTCAGGCGGAGAGAATGATGCCTCGCCAGTGTCAGTATCAAGTGATATTGCCTCGTCGGGTGTGATGGCCTTGTCAAATGTGATTGCCTTGTCGGGTTCGTCTTGTCCTTCCGCAACGGGATGTTTGTCCTCCTCATTGTAGATAGTCGCGATGTCAGAGTAAGTATCTAATGAATCGCATTCTGACGGCGGACCATGGCTAAAATGCAGAGATTTGTGCACTGGAGTGTCGAAAACTGTGGTGGCTGAGAAAGACGTGTCTGTCGGTGATGTCTCTTCAACGATTTGGTTTGGATTCGGCTGCCGTCTAGGCGTAAATAGTAATGAGTTACCGTGGTTGACTTGAGGAATGGCATCGCTTGCAGGTGCCGTGGTAGACAAGACGCTGACGTCTATCGCCTCGAGCCAGCCCTCGATCGTGGTGTAAGGCTCTCGTTGCATGATAGTTGACTCCGCTCATGGAAGGAGATCTTGAACCACGTTTATTGAAGGTAGATAAGTCGCTTTGGGGAGAAGTTAAAATGGGCCCTAGCGTAAGGGAGGTGAGAGGATCAGTCAGCCAGGGTGCAATGCTTTCACCATGAGGCTGAATCCACTAGCGGCAAGAGTAAAGCAGACTAGAAAGTCACCGATTGAAACCATGCGTTTGTCCATGACGACATGCTTAGCAAATGTAATATCAAGTATCAAATCATTATTTCTGGTATGTGGACACGGTCTTTATTAACCAAGTGGGTTCAGGGATGCAATGCTCGAAGTGGCAAAATTCATCCCAGTTCCCCTTAGGTCTCACCATATGCCCATCCAAACTTTCCCTATTGTGTTTGTGTATGCAGTCTCGGTCATATCAACCACATTGTCCCAAATACACCTTACAGCAAATCCTTCAGTCCTGTTGTTTCCAACCGCCTCTGCCACACATCTGCCACTATGCTGAATGCGTCCCGAAATTCTTCCCACTCTTCTACTGTGGCAGCATCGATCCACCTGCCACCCTTCACGCCAACGCTTTGTATCCATGGTTGGGCATCGTATTCATAGCTTGTCTCACATCTGTTCTGTGTATTGGAATGATTCTCATACGCGATCAGCCCATAAACCTCTAAATCCTTCTGTGTACATGGCGTAAAGAGTATCTGATTCGCATCTTGCACGCGTGTATACCGATGATCGGTTATGGAACTCCTGACCGGTGCAGAGGGAACATAGTAACCGATTGCATTTCTTCCATCATGGTAGAAAAATGGAAGGAAAAGCACAATTACAGGGTAGTCAATCCCCGTCCGTTCTTCATGTGCTATGTCTTCTGTCATAAACCCGCTCCGTAATTTTGGCAGCTGTTTCGTGTGAGGTAAATTTGGCAGGTGGTTCAGTGCCGACTGGAAATTTATGAATGGCAGGTTGCGCTGGGCTAGACGTATTATAGCTAGGAAGACGGCAGGGTTGGTCGTTGTGCATGTGTAGATCTGATACTCATATGTGGCAGTTGACGAAGGTGGGATGGGTGCTTGAGAGCAATCTATTCTTCTATCATCCGCATGCTGCTCTTCCTCAATCCCATCATGCTCCTCGTCTTCAGTTTCTGGCAACTTGACTTCATTGATCCACTGCAACGATATTCATTGAAGTCTGTGCAGATTTGCTTATAGTCTTTTCGTAGAGAGAGCTGATGGAGGTAGTGTTGTACACCTGTGCGCTGGCTTGTCGGTATTTCCACGCTGTTCACTACAATGGCATCCTGGTAAGAATCCCATGGGTAACTTGGTAGAGATTTAGACGCCGCAACTGTTGTAAGTAGCGAAGGTACTGGAGGGTTCTTTCTAGATGCTCGCTGGATGATGACTTTGGCCGTTTCTTTGGATTTGATCTTCCAAGCCCTAGAGTCGGCAGCAGGTTTCCTCGTGGGCATGATGTTAGCGTGACTTTAGGGTTTGTGGACAGTCGCGAAGGTACGGAGAAGTCAAGAAATGTACCAGTAAAGTAATTGTATTGAGTGACTGTATTTCTGCGCATGTGTCAAGAAAGATGCTGCCGACTACAAATATTGGACGGGGTCTGTGCGTAGAGAGCGTTTGCAGCCTATAATGTCACTGCACAACAACGATGCTACGCAGAACTATGGTTCTCATCTCCACTTTCATTACTACTCAGATTCATCATCGGTATCCTGTCCAAGCGTTAAGGATATTTTGTCGTCATCACTATCATCGTCAATGCTTCCTTCACCTGGATCAGGAAGTCCTGGGATCACTGAAGCGGTGCTGGTGGCGGTGAAGTCAGAGGTCGCCGACGCTATCACATCGACTGAAGTACTGCCATCGAATGTTGAAGCTGTGGGAACGGGTGATGTGAGGCGAGTGGACTGTAGCTTGTCGTCATCCGTTTTCGCGCGCTTCGAAGGTGAACGAGGGCTTTCGTCGCTTATCGGGCGTTTTGTATCGCTAGAGGCTGAAGGTTCTGGGAACGAAGAATGCTGGGAACCCATGCCTGCTGCAGTTGGCTTTGGAGACACGGATACGGCCACAGCAGCGTCTAGAGCATCCGCTATGGCGAAGTCTTTCACAGCGGTATCCGTTCGTTCAACCACATTTGGCAAGTGCTCGTGCTTTTCCTTTGATTTTGGCGGCTCAAGTTCTTCCTCTTTCTCCTCCCCCTCCCCTTCTTCTTCTTCTTCTTCTTCTTCAATATCCATGCTGTCCCCATCCTCCTCATCCATATCCAGATCCTGGCCACCCAAGCGGACTACTGGCATCCGTGGCCTCAGCATACCCTCAACATCCTTATCGGCAGAGAAAGATCGAGCCATAAGAGGCAGAATACTGGATGTAGGTTTGCCGAACTTCTTGTTTGGCGGCGGATTCAGCACGCTGGCTAACATCGCTTCTTTGTGCTGTGTAAGAACAGCGGTGCGGTCTAGGCGCGCGCGCATAGAGTCGGATAGATGTTGGACGCGAATGTCTGACAAGAGAACAGGAAGCAGATCGTGAGCAGCCCGAGATAGTCCTGTGAAGCCAGTAATAGAACTACCAGTTTCCTTGGAATTGCTTAAGAAGGCGTCAGCGTTTGCGGTAGTCTGTGGCTGAGCTTTGCCATTCCCCTGTGTCTGAGCGGAGATCTGTTTGACTGTGTTGCTAGTCACCGCCGATGGAAGCAGATCGTCGCAGCAGAACCGGATGAGAGGCAAAAGAGAGTCAACGTTCGACTTGTGAAGTGCGACTCCTGATCTTTTCAACAAAACCGAGACTGCTGTGTAGCATGCCGTTCTGACTTGTACAGCGTCTTTCTCCGCATTGAAAACCCAAACAAGCTGATCAATAACGATGGGGTCCAACACAATAGTGCTCGATTGTGATCTATGTGTCAGTGCCAGAAGCACTTCGATCACTGCAACATGTACTTCTGGGAGTAACAGCCAGAGATTTTCGCGCTCTTCTTTGCTGACTTGCGCATTGAGTCGAACGCTATTCTGGAAATCTCTGGATGAAGACGTAGGAATAGTAAGGAAAAGCATCCTCGAGATCAGATCAATTACCAACCCGACATCAAGATAGACAGTGCTTGTGGTAGGACTCTCCATATACTCCTTGATCAAGTACAAAAGCCCAATTAATCTCTCGCCGCCAGCAAAGATGCCTGACCACTGTGAGAGACCAAAGCTGGGCTCCAGGTCCTGAACTTCATCCTCGACAGTATGGCCATTTGCCAACGGTGCTTCACGAGCAGACGATTGCCAATCTTCCACAACGGCACGGAAGACACGATCGGCAGTTTGATGAGTGCTGTTTACAACAGCCTTCAAGGATTTCGTCCAATCCTCGCCAGAGGTACCCTTTGGCGCACAATAAGGCAATTGTACATAGAGTTGACGCGCCGCTGCAGCGATTGCGGAGGATGATCCATGCTTGCTACAGGCTGCCACTCCGTCATTTGTTTGGGAGGATGGTGTCGGAGCAATCAAACGCCCCAGGAGTGGGTGAAGCTGCTTGAGGTATGACCGGAAGACTGTAGGATGCCGTGGTAGCAGTTGGTTGAAACTTTCCAGAATGACCTCCAATAGAGATGCCGGTGTAGAAGCCGTATTAGCTATTTGTATTCCAGATTGAAGAAAAGGTGTTAGAGATGGTGTCGTAATTTCGCGGACCAGCGTCGGATACTCCCTGGTCAGACAAAAGATGCGTGTCAAGGTGATGATGCACAGCTTCTTTGAAGACGGTGGGTCAGGTTTGTTCAAGAATCCGAGCAGACCGCGCACCCAAGGCAAGCTCTTCTGCAAAGTCTCCCAACCTCCGACCTCGATGGTCGCTTTGATTAAGACAATGGCGCACCATCTTCCATGAGGAGTGCGATCCTGGAGTAGAGTCGAGAGTAGAGTCCGGTATTTGTGCACGGCGACAGAGAATTCTGAAGAAGTCGCTTTTGTGCCCGAGCCCTGGGGCAAGGAGAGAATAGTTCTGCAAGAACCCAAGGACGTAGCAATGGCAGGCACGTGTTGAGGAAGTTGAGAAGTTGGCGTGGACGAGATGCGAAAACTTAGCGCTCGCAAAGTCGACAATTCCGAGGCCAATGGCGCCATTTTCAACACGCTTTTGTCGATTTTTATCAACCAATCCAGCTCGTCTCTTGTGAGCGGAATGCTCGCGTTGATAGTGGTAGCAAAAAAGTTCAGACCTCGGCGGTCGCGTCGGGCCGTGTAGCGCTAAAGTGACAGGGATAGGCCCACTAACTTGGCTGGGTGGGACCAGAGCTGCAGGTCGGTCAGTGACATGTGGAAAGGCCATGGCGGACGCTGTCGCATAGAATATCGCTGCTCGAACATGACTGTACATGCATTGCGACCTTGTGTAGTGCCAGAGCCATATCTTTAGCATCATGGTGGTATGTTGACACGCTGCTCCACTTATCCAGGGAACAATAACCTTCAACGTAACGTCATGGTCTGCACCAGAAACTCACTATAGTACAGAACGCCCCTGAAAACGAGAAAGCAAAGCGCTACATACAGCAACTGGACGAGGCGAGATGTGCCGGACGATGGGCAGATGTGCCTGAGCTGTGTAGGAAGGTCGAGAAGCACGCACCGCACCGGAAATGTTAGCACAATCTGTCAATTTGGACTTTATTAGGGCTAACACTGGTTCAAGGTCTCACCCTCACAGCGCGATCCGAGGTCCAGATAGCTGCCTATAGCACCCAGCGCCCCTCCAGTACCTCTTCAACCGCCTCTACTGGCCTCTCCCAGATTATACCATCGCTGCTCGCCGTCATCGATGAGGACGGAAGCCACGATCAAGATGTATTTCAGGCCACTGTCTGTATCGGATGGACGCACTACGTACTCGACGAGCCCGCGCTGGCAGTCTCGCGACTGCCAAAAGATTTCGGAGAAGTGGCTACAGAGCTAACTGGTGAGGCGGGAACGCTGCATGGATGGTCCAGAGTGTGCTTAGTCAAGGGCGCATATATTCGAGGTATGGGCAACAGCCTTCCTTCCTAGAGGCACACTTTGAGTCTGACATGATATAGGCTCGGCACTCGAGAAGACAGGCGCAGTGCGCGAGGCAGTTTCAGTCTACTCGTCCATAATGCCCTGGATGTCCAGCGCTATTACCCCCAGCACTGAATCCGCCCAGTTCCACATGTGGGGTGAACATTCTATCGTCCGTCTTTGCCAGCTGTCCGACCAGTCTACCAGCATTGGCAAAAAAGTCAACGCGTTTGACGCATTGCGGACGTACCGGTACTGGGCCAAATTCTGGGATGCCTCGTCCAAGAACAGTACACTCGATGTGGCCGACTCGGCAAGACACCGACGATTGGCATGGAAAGCATACTACGACTCCCTCTCCACCATTCTACGCAGAAATCTTCCATACGAGCCCGATTCTACTCCAGCAGGCGTAGAGAAGCCTGCATCACAATCTCGATCGGACTTACGTCTGCGGCAGCGAGCAGAACTGAAGCGAGTTGAGACAATATATGAAAACCTGCTGATCAAAGAGACAAAGTTTCCAAAGGCTAGCGAAACCAACCACGAGGTGGAATCGTGGGTAGACTCTGTCATGGATAATTGGCGCTTACTCTGTGGCCCAACTTGGTCTGATGAGGACCTTGGTGAGGGAGGCAAGGAGGGTGTTGCTCGGGGCGTGCTTGACGTAAGTGCTCCAGTCATCAATATTTCATAATATTACTCACTCTTTCAGATTCTCTATCGAGCAGCTACAAAAACATACCACTCTACCCAAATCTTGCGCAATCTCTTCGTCGTCCATGCGTCACTCGCCGAGCCTGAGTTGGCTTACAAGGCGTACGACGCGTACGTAGAGATCATCCAAAGAAACAAAGACCGCGCAGAGAAAAGCGGGGAACAAGAAGTAGGTATAGACGACGATGGCACCGTCCTGAGAACGTCCGCAGAAGCCATCAGAATGCTTTGTCGCTGGGGATCCAAGAAAGAGGCTGAGAAAGCCGTTGAGATTGGCCACAGTATCGAACACTGGTTGGAACAAGCAGAACATCGTCGCTCGGCAAACGGCGCGGTCTCTGCTACCTCCGAAGAACCAATTGTCGAGCCTACAGCCCTGGCAGCAGCATACTGTGCAATTGGAGTTAGCCAGGCCCACTGGGCACGATTGACTTACGACGTTGAAACACGTTCAAGCATCCAGGCCAAAGCTGTACAGTACCTTCGTAAAGCTCTCTCGCCAAAACTTGGCGACGACAACAATGTGGAAGCTCTTTATGCATTGGCCCTGGTACTAGCAGAAACACGAGACATTCCAGGTGCAATCAAGATTGCCAAGCGTGCCCTGTCCTCAGCTGCCAAAGATACAGCAATCAGCGCTGATGGAGTTCTATCGGACGGTATTGCCAGCGAGTTCGGGCGAGAGCGCAAGTTGATGCCAGTTTGGCACCTTTTAGCTTTGTTGCTGACCTCTCGATCTGATTATGCTGCTGCCGAACGAGCTTGTGAGGCCGCATTCGAGCAATTCGGTGACCCCACCGTTATGTTCGGCCGCGGTGACTCGGGCGCCTACCGCAGCGAGCACCTCAATGACGCTGTTGGCCAAGACACGCTGCAGTCAGGTGTTGTAGACCGCATGGAGCGTTTTGAGAAGAATAACATCTTGCAGATTAAGATGACGCAACTGGCTCTCCTCGAAGTCACAGATGGCGCAACTGCTGCGGTGGATGGGTGCGACGAACTGCTTGCGTTATATGGCCGACTCTTTGGTGACCCATCAGCGGATGTGATTAAACCACCAACCCCTCCGGCGACTTTGGCTCCACCTAAAACTGCCATAGGCACTGGACGTGGGAGTATCTTTCGTGGACGTGGCTCAATCAGGGTACAGCAAGAAAACACCGCTCGCAATACGTCTGCTGTGAGCGCCAAAACAGCTACAACACAGCCGGACCAGGCTCCAGCTATTCAAGTCACTAACAACGAAGCTGCAACTGACCACCATCACCACCATCATATGTTCCATCACAAACACGAGGGTAGCCAGACAGGTGTCACACGAACTCCCAGCAAATTGCGGAAGCGGCGTTCAGCCAGTCTTGGTAGAGCCTCTATTCCAGAAGCTGAGCAAGTTCCAGGAGTTCCTCCACTCCCAGGAAATGTGACTGACGGCTCACCGGTGCAAAACGGCACTGCAGATCCTGCCATGGCACATCAAAACGCTGCTGCTGATGCATCAAGAAAGTCCATTGAGGACAGTGAGAGGCCTTTGCGGCCCATTGCTCATAACCTTGACCATTCAGCTCCACCACTGGCACATGAAAATCAGCCACCTAAGCAAGATACCCGTTTACCGTCTCGCCTTCCGCGCGCAGATTATGTGCCTCCTGATCCTCACTTCTCAAAGATTCAAGAACGCCGGCAGAAAGTCTCACTTCTGGTCAATATATGGATCTTCATCTCCGGGTTGTACGGAAGGGCGCAAATGTATCAAGATGCGAGAGAGGCCGTCGCGGAAGCATTGAAGCTTGTTGAGACATTTGAGGCAGAGGTATCTGTGGAATCAACCACAGCCAAGGCATTTGCCGATAAGGGATGGGGTGGTGGAAAAAGTGTGGAGGAGCTGTGGGCTGACGTATTCGCTGCGGTGAGTGATACAAACCATTGGTGCGAAATACCTACTAATTTTCCAAAGCGCGGAGAACTGCTCGTTGCACAATCAATGCCCCACGAAGCACGTGCAGACTTTGAACGAGCTCTACAACATTTTCCCGATCATCCTGAAGGTATTGTGGGCCTGTCAAATGTGCTGTTGGACATTTACAGCGAAACCATACCTTTGGAGCCGGTAAATATTGCAGACGCGCTGTCTTCAACCCTTCCATCTTTGGCCTCTTCTACTCAAGCAAGTCCATCCATATCAAAGCCGCAAAACCTTACTTCGCACACCTCTTCGGCCGAGAACCAGCTCTCACCACCTGAGCTGACTCGCCTTGCGGCTCGTGATCGTGCTTTTGGGCTATTGTCAACTCTCACCAAACTCGGTGCTGGTTGGGATTATTCAGAGGCATGGTATGCATTAGCAAGAGCTTATGAGGAGAGTGGGCAAATCGAAAAGACTAAGGAAGTACTTTGGTGGTGCGTGGAACTGGAGGATACACATCCTTTGCGAAGTTGGAAGACCGTAACAACTGGAGGTTTTGTGCTATAATGCGGGAACAAGAGTGGTATCTAGACTTGGTGGGCTTAATACCCAAAGCAAATTCACACTATTATGTGCAAAATTCCGACGTCGATTCTATTGCCAATATGAAATTAGACATAGGTTATGAGGGTAATCATAATGTGATACTATTGTGTTTCTATATGTGCTCTAAAGCATGAGTTATAATCGTTGTATTAAGTTGCCCTCAGTATGATCTAATTGTGACAGAAGTGGCCAGATTCACTTCCGAGACATACTTAGCCTTCCAATGGTCACAGTAGATGCGTAGTCAAACATGGTAGCGACGACAACAAGCCGGCCCAATCAGTATTGGTATATCATCGAACAGGGTCGTCCGGAATCCGCAGTTCTGGTCCTTGTTGAGAAGGGTACAATCCCTCCTGGATGCGCTGCGTGTGCGAAGAGACCTCTTCCTCCTTCAGTGGATGGGAGCGCTATCACTGCAAGCGCTTTTCACAGCGCTTCGCAAAATTGATGTTCGCTGGGAGGAGAATACATGAACATATTCATTTTGCAGTAAATAATACAGCAGTAGAAAGCCTACTGTGCCACATCGACTGCGTAGTTCGAGAACGATGAGTCTTACAAGGCTCACACTCCAATTCTCACCCAGAACAGAATCCGTCACTCCCAGCATTAACGATGATGCCGAAAGACCATCCTATTTTAAGACTTACCGAAGGATATTTGTCTTATGATCTACCAGAAGCTGCGTATGAAGACATACCGAGACAAAATCCCTATACGGGACACTGGACATCATCTAACTCTTGTCACCATCGTCATCCCAGGAAAGTTATACAGCCTTTCAAACTGTTAGCATGTCTACCTTTGAAGATAATCAAATCATAAACATACCGTTTATGTCAGCGCGACGAATATTACTCTATAAACCAGATAATAGCATCTATTTCACATAGGCTTGGCTCAAGATTCTCATATACAACGGCATTTGAATACAAATCATGTCAAACAACTAATGTATAATTCATCAGGAAATCTACTATTGAAGTCTAAGATACGGCGCGCAACGTCGCTGTTGTGGTATAGCAGTTCTACAGTTTTTAGCATTATACCCTTCAAAACTTAATTCGAACATACAAAGTTCTCCGCAGTTACTAGGCCTAGCAGGTGGGTCTGTACGGCGATTACGCTAAACTGCATCTTGGTCAAGGTGGTGCTTTGTTGTACTAGGCGGATATATTGCAAGAGAAATCCACGAAAGTAACTAATCTGAAGCCGTGCAGCGGAACAATTTTTGTACGATATACGACACTTTTATTTCCATAGATGTCTAAGGCCAGCGGGGTTAGATCAAGGAAATGCTACGTACACAAGATGGCGCCAAGTGCCGATAAGCCCTGGATTACCTGTGTGATCGGTAGTTTGTTTGGCACATTGGCTGTGATAGGGAATAATGGTTAAGATGCTGAACAGCAATCCAGTCCTAACTGTATTACTAGAAAGAACGACATAGTGTACAGTTTTACATATCACTGTCTTGCAATGAACACATTCGATATTTGATTCGAAGACCTGCGTATCTTGAAATCAATTATCTCATAAAGGTACTCAGTATAAGCCCTAAAAGTGAAGTTAGTAGCAAGCTCCAAATACATTAAGACCGAGCTTCTGCCGTATTTGAGGTAACTGGCATGCACATCGGCGAACTAGTTGAGGCTTCCTAAATAGTATTTAGCCACTACTCGCTGTCGATGTAGTGCTTTAGTGCAGCTACATGGAGGCGATGGCATCGTCTACTATGCAATTTGGACTCATTCAGTCGCTTTTGTTCTGTTAATAATGACAAGTCAGTGTGGCGATGCCCAGAAGCGTGCGTGTCTAACTATCTTGGGATACGGCGTATGGGGGCTCTATCCTGTGAAACACAATTTTAAAATGTTCACAAAGATCCAACTTTGCAATCAGTACAAAACAAGATCCAGAAACAGAGAGCAAAGCGAGAAAAGAAGATAACCAGACCTATGGTACTCATTTGATTGATGGCTCTGAATGAGATGCAGAGCCTTGATTTGAACTGATGTGAAGAATAAAGTGATTCATCAACTATTATTTCATTCATATATCTCATGAGTGCATTCCAGCATCTCCACTAGCTTTCAGGTTCGTTAAACACATTGCTAGCATGATTGAGTCCAGAAACATGGTACTTTGCGAGGGGCTATTGTAGGCAAAGGAAGATGCATACTTCAGCCTAACTCTCACAAGTGATTCCATATACCGTGGTTGTCGCTAAGACGAGTACGTGCGGCATAGGCTCAGTCTGATGAATAGGTCAGTACGATACTTTTGTTATACCAGATGGCATATACTAACTGAAGCGGAAGTGGCCATCTTCATTGCTGATGCGCTCGCCGAGGTTGATGTCGCGGGTTTCGCCATTACCATCGACATCCATCAAAGTAGCGCGGAGGACAGGAACATCGCCATCGCCTTCAAGAGCGAAGTGGATGTCCTCTGCTGAATCCGCAAAGCCTTCGCCGTCCCAGACGAAGTGGCCTAGAGGATGTCAGTAAACACGTAATCCTAACGTTCAATCTTCAAGGCAGCTCTACCGTTGTCGTTTCCGATGCATGAGTTGAGGTCGATCTCAGAGTCGTTCCAGTCGCCGTCGGCAGTCTGGAGACGAGCCCTAAGGATGTGGCCGTCATCAATGCGGATGTCCTCGGCGGTGTGGTAGAAAGTCATCTTGAATAAATTTGAACGGAAGGAGGTTATGTGCAATTGTTTGAAAGATCAGTGAAGGCCAGGGAAAGTTGTGGCGTGGATGAGGAGACACTGGGCTTTATAGACGGGGAATGCGCCGAGCACCAATGAATTGACAATTACAGTTGTAGTAAGAGAGACCCATGGTGCCAAGTTGACGCAGGCCGTGTCGCGTACTTCTCCACCAGGCCCACCTTTTGGAGAGGAGGTGAAGTTGGCCTTAACTGCCTTGTCCCACAAAGTCGCGGTCGTAGCTTCGCTTGAAACCTTGCTTAGGTCTGGCCAGAACGTGCCAGTCTTTTACACAAGGGAGTGGGAATTTGTTCATAGAGTAACATTTTTTTAGACCAGCTATTACACCATGTTCGCAGGTAAAGGGTGGGTTGAGCGCCAAGCGGTGGGCATGGAGTTCAGCCATGCACGCGCCCCAATTTGCGCCTCGTGGCTGTGTGTGAGTGGCTTACACATGGTGGCGTAGCCCCAACGTGCATCACGAGTGGGCCTGATGCGTTGTTTAAGGTTTGCGAATTGACACTGTGGACTGTTGCTGATGCGGAGACAAGGTGGGGGGTCATCATGCTTGCGCGGCGGACGATACGATTCCGTTGCACGAGAGCTCCTACTCTACGTCTGGGACGGTTGCGTGTGAATGGCTGCAGTATTAAATATGGATGCTTGGATTAGGAGGACAGAGTTGCACAACAACAATCAATAATACCATACATATGCAGGGCCACCGCTAGGAACACGCTAACTTGGCTGAAGCCGCGTTTTCCCCACTCTAGCTGTTGTCCCATGCCCCCTTTTTACACATGTCCACCGCCTCGACGGTACACGTGACAACGTTGTGCTACTCTAGCTGTAATATGCACTGAGGCAGGCTGCTGTAAGAGCGGAACATGTCGGCACCTTAATTCGGTTGTTCGGAAGTGGGGCGATGAAAGAATCCAAAGCATGGTTGTGGGGGTGAGTGGATGTCCCCAAATGGTCGTATGAACAAAATTCAGATATTTCTCTGAGTACTGTCTAGCTTTGCGAGCCGATTCTAATGAATCCAAAAGTGAAATTATACTAGGCTCCCTTGAGCGGTAAGGAACCAAAGTCTCTTCGGCTGCCCATCATTTGGGTACGACGGACTATTAATCATGATAGAAACCTGACGCGTACGAAACTTTTACCTCTAATCTCAGATAATACCTGAGCCCCCACGTTCTTCCACACTAGAATTGATGAACTCAAAATCCTGGCGACCAATTACAAACTTGCAGGGATAGATGGCGTTGGAGTAGTTATTGATCCAAACGTGTATGGGTTTGAGCTAATTCAAAAATAACATAGTTACGGTGGATCGACTATGACACAAGAAACCATAAAAAGTGCGTATCAAGTAGAAAGAATAGCTTTCTAAGGATATACTAACCGCGGCATATCCTTTTCAGCATGGACCATTTCTTAGACCTACTTTTTCTACTCAAACCTAGACCTACTTAGATTAGAACACAAAGATATATGGATACCCCTGCTCAAAAAGGCCACTACACAACTCACCTTATACTTCTGTAATTCCTCAAGTTTTCTAAATAGTCGTATCGTAGTATTATCACGTATTCTACATCAAAACACTATCTTATATAAATCTCCCTGGTGTCAGGCCTGTTATCTCATAAAGATCCACCACATTCTTTCCATGCGTAAGAAAATTCTTCCAACCCTATTTCTAAACTTTATGGCTCTCCGCTCTATCTACTTTAGCAGCGTACAAACGGTTTTCTGCATGACCTCGAGAGCTGTTTTTTCAACCCCACCGTGAAATCCAATGCTCTAGCTACTCTCTTCTTTCTCGCTGGCACCGCCAACATATGGTGGCCTAGTCAAGCAACGCACGGCTATTTCGGAAATAATCTGACATTCATCCTGTAGGCTGACACTATCTTTACGTGCCACGCGGCTTATGGCAATACCGCCAACCCAACTATCACATGTGGCTGCTGTGCAATGGGAATCAAGCATCCCAATGGCCTATCTGTGGCTGGCGTGCCAGGTTCAGGCCGACGGCGCATTTTGCAAACAAAAGGACTCCACCCGTCACCTCGTGAGGTGAATTCTATTTGGAGGATTTGCTGCCAAGCGAAGAGTGGACTGGCGTGGGATGGCAGTTGCTGATACCTTGGATAGTTTCACGTAGGTAGGAGGTCTGATTTTTCCTGGTCGTACATGGGCGCTCTCTTGATACTGTTGCTATCAGTATATCACGTCAGTAAAGCTATCAATCGGGACTCTATCTCGATCAAAAGCATGACGCTCCCTTTTTACCGTTTCCTTACCCGAGAAAGTATTCGTTCGTAATTTTGTCATTTTCAGACTGGAAGAAGAAGCATAACATTGCATATTTGCGTACTGCTCACCAAGCATATTTGTTGAATGTTATTGGTGTGTAGGCGTTCCTTTCTCAGGCTTTTACTTGGGCATGAGGTATACGGAGAACAAAGTATATCATGGTAGGTTCACACAGACGGATTCTCCAGCAACATGTGATTTGTGCGCTGGAATTGGAGTCTGTATTCATGATTGGCGGGCCTTGTGTGCTGCCAAGTCCCATACTGTTGATTAACTGCAAACGCCAAAGTACATGCGAGATTTTGGAGCAGTATACTGGTCAATGAGTATGTAATTTTGTTCATCGTTTGAGTCTTGACCCAAACACGAATACTCAAAGCTAGATAGAGAGTGACAACTGCCGCAGACCAGCGCTTTGAATTAAGGTTATCTACGGTTGTGGCAGCCGGCTGCAAACACTAGCGTGGAACCGGCACCTGAGTACTAACTCTAATTCCCCTGTGACCTCCGCGATACATTTGCAAATCTTCTTTACACCGCACGACCGATACTTTGTATCATCTTTCCCCAGCAGATTTGCCGGTCATGTGTTGCTTATCGCTACAGTTGCAACACGTCACTTTTGCCGGAGGAAGCTTCAATATGGCATGAGAAAAAGTGCTCGGGAGATAACGGCAGGGTTGCTGACATCTGTTCATAAGCAGTACGAAAGTTTCGGTGCGGCTCGTACGTGGAGAGTGACGGACCGAACACTCCCCCATAACAAGACGGAGGAACTTAAACCATTCCCCGCATTTATTCCATTTTTCTCACGAATAAGCAGCAAATGAACCTGTTTATGCGTAAGCATTTCTATGTCAGCCTTTACGTCAGCCACTGTTAGGAAGGCTCTGGCCTATGTCTCATCTGCGTACAAACCGTTATTGATCCGTTGATGAGGTACTTCGTATAGTTAATTACATACAGCATTGACGTCGTGGCCAGAAAAAACATGTGCTTCTTGGAGCAAACTCCTGGCTGATAAAGCCTCTCAAGCTGGAAATAATCGTGTCTTACTGTGACGACAACGCTCACAGAAAGGCGTCCCATCTATTCAAATATTTACATTTAACAAAAGACAGCACTCAACATTGTTCTTGTCCACACTCGTAGTGCTTTCCACTGCGTAGCCCGCAGCGGAGAATGTTTCATCGCCAAGAGCAACTGCAATTTACCAGTTTGAGTGGCTAAAACACAAATTTATAATAGGACCGAACTTTGTGCTCGTTTCGCGACGGCTCTAGATCTTATTTTTCCTACCGCTGTCACCCCAGACGAGGCTTTACCCAGATACAACAAACGCGGGTTTAGGCGAGGGGACATGCTCACCATTGTGGTAGGTGAGAGCGTTTACGTGGCTGTACACCGCCATAATCAGGTACGCCAATGACTAGGGAAAAGCCGATAGGCCAAGCTAATACTACACGGCGACAAGACAACTAAACCGCTTTCGTCTTGAACTCATTCACGTGTGACGTCTATGCTCCTGAGGAATCCATGTAAACATGAACTTCAACAACAAATCCTGTTGGGCAAAATAGGGCCAGATCTTACCCTACAGTTAGCGCTGCGTGTAGTGGCTGATACTGCTTGCAATGGCTGGTTTTGCTTATACCTTAGGGTGTCGGACGTTGGAAAAGGATAGATTGCAAGGAAGCTGAAGATCTCTGAAACAAACGATCCAAGCAAGCCCAGCAGGACCCACCTCGTCCAGCGCTGGAGCGCGAAATTGCTGCTTTTATGACAGTGAAGTTTGCGGATTTGGGCACGGGAATGCCGTAATACTGGATGCACTGCCTCGCCGATGGATGTAGCTGTGAATTATTTACTTGGTATTCATCCATCCATCCTAGCGCCGGCGCATCTCAGGGGTGTAATCGGTAGACAGGCGGTGATCCAACAGGTAGTCTCCGACCTCCTCGGCACCTCCTCGGTTCTACTGTAGTAGACAGGAATTCTCATCATATATAAGGAATGGAATGTTTGCACGAAAACAAGACATCGAACTCGCTGATCTGCCTCGATACCAACAACTCCAAGTCTTCAATATGCACGCCCTCTCCGTTGCCGCCCTCGCCCTTGGCGCAACCGTTGTCTCTGCCCAGAGCTGTGCGCCATACTGCCAGTTCCCAAAGAGCATTACCTGCCCCGGAACTGGCCTGACCCTCACAAAAGATCAGGTCGTCGCCGCTGCAGTTAACGGAGACCGAAGCGGATCACCCCGTGAAACAAGTGCTGCCAACCTTGCTACCAGGCACTGCTCCGGCCTTTCAGGCATTCCTCTCTGGACTGTAAGTTTCTCTCACTAATTTTCCTCCCATAAGGAATCTAGCCCTTTATCAAACACCCGCATGCTGACCTTGACGTTTGCAGGCCGAACTTCCAAATGGATCTGGAACCCTCTTCTATGCTTTGGACTCCAAGGGCACTTACTACTTCTGCTCCACCATGTCTGGCATTGGCCCTAGTGGCTGGCCCGACTCTTGCACTGAGAACAACTAGGCGTGCTCATCCTGTCTGGAGTCCTTTTTCTTGAGCGATGAGCTTCAGGTTCTAAGCGGGATTCGTAGATCAGATATTGAAACAATAATGAATAAAGACGATTCCAATATTTCTCTCAAAGCGTTTCCAGCAAGGTCTTTTGGCTGTGCAATGGGTTTTCAGTAGTATAAAATCGTGATAACGTGTGGCCTGGGTGTTGATCAATGCGAGTACATTGCTGATGAGCAGTCAGGGTCCAAGAAAGGCACGTAGTTGAGCTACGGTCAACCGCACTGCCGGATATGCCTGTGGCCCCTGTCTATCAAATCAGCCAGCCTGATAGACGATTTAAGTAGTAAAGCAATATAAACATTCAGCAGTAAATGTTCCTTAAACACTACCTTGTATCTTTCCATGTGCCCTCAATTTCGACACCCCTAGCACTGGTGACTGAAGAATCATGGCCTAGAAGTCGTTTAGACTTTAGCAACGGGGGCAAGCAAGTTGTTAGCCAAGAAAAACCGCTTTTGTTGTGGTATCGAGCTAATTTGGTCATGAAAACTACCCTGAAAATGTGACGCCAGACTCCAGGAATGGTTTTACTCGCAAGCGCGAGCAGGTACTTCACCTGTCGCTACTGATTTTGATGAGATGCCAGTCCTAAAACTCTCTTTTTTTTACTCATCAACGTCCATGGCCTCGACACCTCGGCCGCCAACCTTCATCTTCATCTTCCTCTTCGTCTTAGTCTTGGGTAGCATTTCTTCCTCGACGTCACTGAGCTCGCTCTCCTCAGCCTCGAGCTCCTTCCTCCTGGCAGCAACCTTGTCCTTAACCGTCTGAACATCAGTTTCCACTTCCGCTTGCATTTGCTCGAGTTCTTCCTTGGAGAATCGCTCGCTCGGTGGCAGCAGATGCTGGTTCTCCATAACCAGCTTGCGGTCCTCCTCACGCTGGCGCTGCTTGTTGCCACGCATACGGGCCTTGTAGAAGGCGCGCTCTCTTCTTGCTCGGATCTCTGATACACGGCCCATAGCCTTGAGCGTCGTCTGGACCAGGTCGCGGTTGTAGCGCACGGGAACATTGCGACGCTGAGCAAAAGTCAGGGTGGAATCGACAGTCATCTCCTTTCCATGGGCGCGGCGGAAGGCCTTGGTCCATGCCAACTTGCGCGGCTGAAGAAAAAAACAGTTAGCAGGTGTGGGGTTTGTCGCAAGACACGAGGGATGCGTACGTTGCGCTTCATCTTGAAATTCTTGTGGCATTTGCTCTTGCAGAAACGGAAGCTCTTGGCGTCATTTCGCACTGTGCGCGGTCAGAAAAGAGCGGTGGTGGCGTGGTGGTAGGGCGCATACCAAAGGTGATACCCTTGGACGGGTAAACGGGACTTGAGCAGAAGTAACCTGAATGTGTCAGCGGCAGTGCTATTATAGATGGCGCAAGCATTCGATATGGTACATACACGTCTCGATCCTCATGATGGCGGTGGGGACGTGGTGGTGATGGTGGTGGTTGGATTGGTGGTGCAAAGTACAGCGTGCCGCCGTCCAATGCTGGCCCAGCCAGAAATTTTGGGTGGCACGTGCACGTTGCGGCCAATTGCGTCGCTGCTCGACCGAGGCACCTCCGCAGATTCCTCGCCCACCATTTTCCTACGACATCGCCGCTTCGCCCTCGCTGCATTGTCCGTACCTTACTCTCGACACCGTCGCCCCGTATAACTGCACGCTAGAAACGACTCTGTGCGTTTATTAAGGACTCTGGTGCAACTCCCGGACCGTTCCCCGCCCCAACAGCGCACGCCCTCGTCTCCCCGCACCATATCACCATGTCGGCCTGGGTTTGGATATTAGGCGCAGGTGCCACAGCTTTCTTCGTACGCCATCCCCACAGCGTTTGCTGCACATTCATATGGGCGGTACTGACTCAAATGAACAGGGTCGCGCAGCCCTCGTTGCCCTTCGAAGGTCAGGTGGAGGTGCCGGTGCTCTAGGACGCTCCTACTACAAGGGTGGCTTTGAGCCCAAGATGACCCGCAGAGAGGCTTCACTGATACTAGAACTGCCGTACGGTGAACCCCTATACGATTCTGATCCATCCGCCTGCTTTGGCATGCTAACAATGGCACAGCGAACGAGGCATCACCAAGGAACTCCTGCGCAAGAAGCACCGCTCACTCATGCTTTTGAACCACCCCGATCGAGGCGGCAGCCCCTACCTAGCCACCAAAGTCAACGAAGCAAAAGAATTGCTGGAGAAGGAGGTTAAATAGAGCGATTGAAGCGTTCGCTATGTACCCACTATTTGTACTATATTACCCCACGATTGTTTGCATCGGCATCAGCATCGGCATGGCGTTGGATGGAAAATGATTAGCGTTCGAACCACTCTACCCCGTTCAACACCTTGTCTGCCAAGACCATGCCAGCCTGTTCTCTGCTCCATATCGCACCCCTCCAATGGGGGGCAATCTATGTGCTTCTCTCAGGAGGTTTCGGATCCCCTGGTGGATCTTCTGACAGTCGCGGAAACCGGCCAATCACGCAAGGTTGCCGAGATGAATCGCGGCATGGCTAAATCTGGGACTAATTGCAACATAATGATCATCTTGTCTCACCAACAATATCAAAGGCCGTATTTTCATCAGCGCCATGACTTGTACTTGTCAGGCAATACTTATATCGTGTTTGGTGCACTTTGTGTATTCGTACCATATCCTTACACAACACCAGTCATTATGCTTTCGACCTTGAGAAACGGAACATTACTCTTCTTTGTAGCACTGGTGTCCGCCCATGCACGCATCTCACAAATCAAGACATCGACGGGTCAAGTCTACGAGGGATGGAATGCCGAGTCTTCAGATACGTTGACACCACCTCACCCGCTCGCAGCATGGTCTGCCTCAAACCTGGGCAATATCTTTGTACCGCCATCCCAGTTCGACACACCAAACATCACCTGTCATTTTAATGCTGTTCCTGGTGCACTTCACGTAAACGTCACTGCCGGCGACAAGTTGACGATAAAATGGAATGAATGGCCAGTTTCCCATGTTGGGCCGGTAATGACCCATATCGCCAGGTGCAATGAGACATGTGCAACAGTAAACAAGAACGACTTGTCCTGGGTCAAGATTGACGAGCTGGGGTGGCTGAACAGCACTGGGTGGGATAAGATGCAGTTGGGTGGCACATGGGCGAGCGACGTGCTCATTGCGAACAACTTCTCATGGGTGGTCCAAATCCCATCCGTCCTCGCAGCAGGCAACTACGTCTTGCGACACGAGATTATTGCATTGCATGTAGCGGAGCAGTTGGATGGTGCACAAGTGTATCCACAGTGCGTAAACCTGCGGGTCGAACAAAGGAACAGTGAACAGGCAAAGCAATTAAGCAGTGGCGTGCCTGGGACCAAACTGTATGGACAACGAGATGAGGGCATACTGGTCGACGTCCACGGCAAGATCAGCGGATACAAGACTCCAGGGCCGAAGCTCTGGGAGGAAGCAACACCAGTACGGCAGCCGTACCAATGAAACTTTAGCCTTGAGAATGAACCAAGATAACATGCCATGTTCCCCCCCTGGTGAATTCGATGTTTTGGTAGACTGGTAAACACATGTAGATTGTGGGCTTTCTTTGATGTTTCTGGCGAGTAGCGCTTCTAATAACAACAATGTCGAGTAACAATGAAAAGTCGAGGGATGGTTTGGTGCACGGACGCGCCTGATGTTATTTTGCATGACGCACGTCAAAACAAACTCGTCGGCCATCATCGACTAAGACGCCCAGGCAAACCCTTCTTCCATCACACCCCCGTCGCACACACTCTCTCCCCGCCCACCCTGTCCTTTCTTTTCCCCTCGTCACTGCTGCCAATCTCAACGCGACAACAACAAGCGCACAATGGCACCGACAGAAGTCATTGAGCGCGAGGCGCCAGAAGTGGTTCCTCAGTCGCACGCGACGCCAGTGCGATCGCGTCTTCCCCCCGCCCTGCGCGTGCCCATTCTCATCAGCTTGAACATGGGCATCAACGCGCTGCTATGGGAATCTGCGTCGAATTTCCTGAGCCCGGAGCTTGGAGCTATAAGCAAGGTGCCGACTGAAGATGATATCACGTCGCTGTACTCGCCCATTGCGCGCATTGCTATGCGCTGGCTGACCGTGTGCATGACATGGTACCTCCACTACGACTGTAAAGACGCGCCCAAGCGACACTACTGGAACTATCGCTAACATCAGATTCACAGTCTACGACGTTTCGGCCCTCGTTGTCCTGACATACGCGCCTTTTGCCTACCTGCTCACTACCTTTTACAACATTTCACCTCTTACAGCAGGCGCAAACATCTGCATCGAGGTCCTCTCCTTTGCCATTCCCACATATCTCTTGCGCCCGCGCTCCCCTGCCCACAAGAGCAATGCGCCCCTGCGCAACCGCTTCTTGCTCAACAGTTACCAGGTGCAGCTCTCAAGCTTTATGCTCGCAACCGGCGTCTATGTTGTGCTTCTGTGGGGATGTCTGAAGACAGGCGCTCTGAACACCTTCCTCGTTCAATACTTTGACATTCCTACGCTCGAAGTCGCCCACCTTGAGACACCCTTGTCAATCATCATCAAGACTTTTGTTGCTGGTTTTGCTGCCAAAGGCTTTCTGCTCAACCCATCATTGCTGCCCAGCCACTTTCTGGTAGTCAGACTCCCGAAGACACATTTGACCCAGCGACCGCCACCCTGCCTCAAACCATCGAGTACAACTTCTACAACTTTACCAAGAGGACGCGAACCCTCATCCAGCAAACCCTCATTCTGAATGCCTTTCTCTTCATTGGCACAGTCCAACGGTGTATGACGCTGACGGGAAGCGAAATCCTTGGTGCGGTTGGCTATGCTGGTTTGTGGGTGGCTGCCAACACCCTCATTGCTCTATGGTTTGGATGGGTTGGAGACACGAGCGCGGATTATGAACCTCTGTAGAGCAAAACTTGAAACAAAGAAAAAAAATGGATATGCATTGGATCTAGTGTAGGAGAATGCGCTACTCTTCGAATCGCATCGCAGAGCACCTGCATCATCATTTCTATGCAACTGTATTTCTGTTGCACTAAACTTGTTCTTTTTTTTTTCAAGGATACATATGGTGGGTTTGGCGTCTTATCCATGGGTTACTCTGATACCATCATTTCTTCTAGTCTGTAGTCAAATCATCCTTTGAGCTTCGTAGTTTTCCTGCAATCTTTTTTCATCGACCGATTCTCAGGTGAACCCACACCTCATCTCCACCAACACCCCCTTACATTTTCCCAACACCATTCCTTTGAAGACATGACATGACAAAAAATAGGATAACTAGTCAACGTAAAACACCTCTTCCGTCTGTCCCCACCACCCAGGCCCACTCGCACTCCCCTGGGCCCCCGCCACCGGCGACTCCTGCATGCCATCCGTCATAGCCCACCACTCCTGCACTTTTTTATTCGCTGCCATGCGCGCCATGTCCTCGTCAAACGCGTTACCAACGTATTTGAACGAGGCGAAAAGTGTAGGCCGCGGGCTGAGCGAGAGGTAGATTGAGTCTAAGAAAGGTGTTAGAACATGTTTTGCATCGAGTGTTTGATTCAACGCATTGTTCCTTCTCTCCAGCGTTTGCTTTGGAGAAATAAATGAAAGAGGAGATGGATTGGCGCGGTTGACCATTTGCTACTGCTGGTGATGTATGTACGTACAAAATGACTACTACGCAAAAAGAAGAGAAGATAAAAAAAAAAGGCGAGTAGAAGAAAAGAAAAACGTACAGTCTCTAATATTCGAGTCCTTGATTTGCTCCAGGACCTCGGGCCAGACTGCGGCATGGCATTTTTTGTACTCTTCAATGCATTCGGGCTTGAGGTAGAGCCATTGGCCGATTCGGCGGGGGCCTTGGTTTGTAGTCGATGACATGGCTGCGTATCTGTTCTTTTCGTGTTTCTGGTGCTTTTCTGCTATACGGAAAAAAAATTCCTTGCTTAGGGTCTAGCTGTGATTGTGTGGGATGAGGTTTAAAAGATAATGGTACGTTTGTGGGGTAATTGAGTTCTTGAGCCGTAGATACGTATGTAGCTAGGATGGAGGGGTCACAGGAACTCTTTCTCACACACACACACACACACACTTCGGGTGATTTGGCGCCGAACGTACGGTATGGAGTATGCCGACTCTGGTAGATCTTGTCTAATCCCATGTGTGACTGTCGCAGAGATATTATCTCTCTGGCTAACCAACTACCCTCCCACAAGAAGCCACAGCGTAGAGTTTCACCACAGTTCACATCAGTAACATCCACAAGACTCAAAGAGGAGATATTTTGCATTGCTATTTGGTACAGCTAATCATTCATCGTTGATACATCACATGTCTGGTCCGCATATATATGTACGTGGCCAGCTTTTGCTTACCTTTACATCCCGTTTATTCCAATGTACAACATCTCCACAAAGAGACCTATCCAGATTCACACCAGCATGCTGCTGAGCCGATAACTCCAATAAAAATCAAAGCCGCTCCCCAAGACTGGACACGAATAGAGCCCATATAGCACAAAGCCATTGGTGCAGTATCACGCGAACGCCACAAATTTGGGACCAATGTTCGTAGAGACCGAGCCAAGATGCAAAAAGTAGATGCTTTTGAGATGCTTTCTTTGCATGCAAAGACGACAACAGATGTGACGAATCAAGTTTACTTTGTCCTCTTCCTGGGGTTCGCCTGTGTCTTCTTCTTCGATGGCGTCTTTTGTGTGTCGCCCTCAATGTACTTCAAGAGATCCTCGATCTTGCGCTGGTCAACACGGCTGTTGCCGGCGCGCTGAGTGGCGGAAGCAGCTGCAGCGTCGCTGGCAGAAGGTGCAGCAGCGGCCGGGCGGAGAGTATTGCGGCCGGGGAGCTGCATGGCCCGGATGCGTCCCTTAGCAATGTCGTTGAGCTGCTTAGCTTGGGAAACAGCGCTCTGAGTGAGCTGCTCCAACCAGCTCTCAGCCTCCTTCGTGTTGCGGTCCTCAGCGCCGAGCACCTCCTTGAAAATGTTGTACGACTCGCGCATACGGTTGACACCGCCGCGCATGTCCTTGTCGAGGGCAAGGGCTTGAGCGGTCTGGAAGAGCAAAGTAGCCGTGTTGATGGAGTTCTTTCCAGAGACTTCTTCGCAGATGGCGAGAGATGCCTCGAACCAGATGCGGGACTCGTGGTATTGCTTCATCGACTGCAGCATGACAGCGGCATTGTTGAGAGTCGTGATAGAGTCGGGGTGATCAGGTCCGTAGATGATCTTCCACAGCTCCAGGGCATGACGCAGGTACACGAGAGCAGCCTTGGTGTTACCCGAAGCATGCTCAAAGAGACCCAGATTGAGGTAAGCCAGCAGGGTATCAGCATGATCAACACCGAGAGTGCGTTCAGACACAATGACGGCCTTGTGTGCAAGCTCAAGAGCCGAGACCTTGTCTTCGAGGTTGAAGAGAAGGTTAGACAATGTGTGGTAAGCCTTGGCAACCTCTGGATGAAGTACACCGTAGATTTGCTCGTGTAGCTGCAGCGACTCAAGAAGCAACTCTTGTCCGAGCTCCTTCTGGTCCTGAGCGACAGACATACGACCGGCCTCGAGCGCTTCCTCAGCCAGCAAGCTCTTCGGGGAAGCTTCCTTGATGACAGGGACGATGTTCAAAATGTCATCAGCATGGAATGTCTGTGGTGGGAGCGCCACAGGCGGGCTGGCCGCACGCGCTGGTGGGGCGTTCTTGTTCTTCTTCTTCTTGGAAGAAGTGGTTTGGCCATTGGTCTGGGGTGCGGCTGGCTTCTCAGCCGGGGCGGTGGCAGCGAAGGCCTCCTTGGTGAAGGCGTACTGCTTGCTCTCCAACTGGAGACCCAACTTGAGCGAGACTTCACGGAGCATTTGCAACTCCTTGCCAGACTCGACCCACAACTCGCCCAGGTCATATCGGTATCGCAGGGCAACCTGAGAGATGACTTCCTTCTTGAGAATCTCAGGTGTGAGTTTCTCGAAGCTGAAGTCAGCCTCAGTGTACATGGACTTGAGGCTGGCGTCGCACTCAGGCACAGGCTTAGCGCTCACATCGGCCCCCAGAAGGCAGTTGAGGAGATGTGCAGCGGCAGGCGCAGCAAATGGTGCAGGCACGTTGCGCAGTTTGGAGTTGGCGAAGTGCTTGAATCCACGAGCAATCATTTCCTGGACGAGGAGACGCTTCAAGGCCTGGAGCCTTGGATCAGGCTTGTCAGCCAATTCCGCGAGCTTGCCGAGGTAGCGGATGTTTACACCACGCTTGTGCAGGAGGTTGCTCAAAGACTGGCCATCCATGGGGAAGCCAACTTCACCCTCCTGGAGCTCCTGAATCAGACGAGGAATAACCTCAGCTGTCAGGTGCTCACAAGCAGCGCGAACTTCAGCCTCATCCTGAGCCCATTCCTTCTTGTCCTCCTCTGATTGTGGGTTTTGGCCTGAGAAAACGTCAGGGTTCAGGGCAAAGGAGAAGCCCGAGATGTCGACGCGCTCTTGTTCAGGGTCCTCGGCATCAGGCTTCTTCTCAGCCGCCTTCTTTGCAGCCTTCTTCTGCTCCTTGGTCAACTTCTTGGTCTTGGGCTTCTTTTCGGTGTCAGATTCCTCTTCGGACTCATCAGATTCGGACTCATCAGAGTCCTCCTCCTCCGATGACTCCTCCTCCGAAGAGCTTTCTTCCTCCTCCTCGGCTTGTTTCTTGGCCTTGTTTTCGGCCTTCTTGGCAAGCTCGTTCTTAACGTATTCTCTTAGCTTGACTCGGCCAAACGACTCGACCAGCTCAGGGCGGAGAGTGGCCATTCGGTGAGGGTAGTCCTTGTCTTTCGGCTTGGACTCGCCCTCCTCTCCAGGCTCCGTCCAGTATGCCTCAATCCATGAGATATCCAGCGGAGTGAGGCGGTAGAGGTCCAGAGCGTATCGCCTACCGTCGGTACCAATCAAGCCCTTAGTCTCGACACTGCCCTCAAGTTCGTGGCGAACATTGTCCTTGTCCCAGACCGGGTGTCTCTTTACACGCAGAGCCTTGGAGAGCTGCTCGAAGAGCGGAACAAAGGACTTGTCGTCGGCCACGATTTCCTTGCCTTCAACCGCACCGTAGTCAATCTGGTGCTCACCGGGGTCGCGCTGCTTGAAGATACCGGGCACGATACTCTGGCCAACAATACGCTTTCCTTGGTAGTCAACAACGACGGTTCCGGAAGTGAAAAGGTTGGGTATGTCAAGGTTGTTCACAGCGCGAACGCCAAACACATCCTTGCCCACAGCCACGCGAGCTGCTTCATCTCCACCTTCAGCGCCAAATGTGCCAACGCCGTCAGCGCCAAAAGAGTAGAAGATGTTGTTGTAGACGAAGATTTGCGCATCGGGGGCCTCCGTAGGGTTCAGAGGAGCAATCTCTCCTCGAGCAACCAACATGGCACCGCGAGTAGCCGCATCGTTGTAGTCAGCGAACAGCTTGGAAGTGAGACGTTCACGGAATACACGGTCGTGGACAGCCTCCTTGGGCATCTCACGAGTGGATTGGAACTCCTCATTCCAGTCACGGAGAGTTTCTGTGTTCTCAACACCAGATATCAGGTAGCTCTCCTGCGTGCGTGCGAGGTCTGGCTGGTGCGGGGTGAGCGCTGAGGTGGGGGCAGGAACCAACCAGGGGTTCGCGGGAATGGCATTGGAGAGCTGGAAGATGGTGAGCAGCTCCTTCTTTGCATTGTGCTCTAGCAGCTCAGGGAATGTGGAGCGGAAAGAAGGGGACAGCTCCTCAAGCAGGGTAAGGAGCGAGTGAGCGCGCTTGTCCTTGGGGGCCTGGCGCGGGAAAGGATCGAAGCTCGCGTTGGATGACTTGTTGACGTAGAAACCAGAAACGTGACTGGTAATGTGATGCTGTTCGTTCTCATTTGTAGTGACAACCAAATACAGCAGGTGGCCCTTGGACCTGAGGTGGTATGGGGGCGGGTTCCAGGGCGAGACAGCAATCGACTTGATTGTCTTTGGCGCGGGCTCTGGGGGCGGGGGCAGCAGGTTCTTGATGTCGCCGGATTTTTTGAAGTCGTAGCCAGCCAATGGCGACTGCTCAGGTCCGTCCTGCTTGGGGTTCAAGATTTGCTCATGACCGACCGTGTCATGCAGCGAAAGACCGGCCATGAGTCCGTGCAACGCATCGGTGCGGTCGCCTGCAGCGCCGATGAGCTCACGCACACGGACGACATGAAGTCTGGCCTCCTTCTCCGTGTATGGATCCTCGACCAGCGTAAGGACAGAGTTGGGCTTGAGATCCTTGACCTCAGACAGCTCGACGTAGTCGTTGATGCGCTCGCCGTTGTGCTCGAGGTGGAAGCACGAATACTGGAAGGTATGGGGCATCTCAATAATGGACTGGCGGAGATCTTGTACTTGTTCCGCTGTCGAGATGGTCATTGGCATCTCGAAGGGGGCATTCGGCAGCTTTATGGTGACCTGGAATATATCTTGTCGATATTAGCATTTTTTTTTCTTGTGCTCCTCTTTCTGGCTTGTTATTATCACAAGCCTTGAATTTCACATACTGTCTGGCTGGCCGTTGGCCCCATCTTCTTGAACTGCGCCATCGTTCTGCTCAACGACAGGGGCCTTGTCGACAGGTTCGGTCGCGGGCGCGGGAGTCTGGCCAGATGTGTTGGTGGCCATAGTTGGCTAAGGCTGGAGGGAAAGCCCTAGGCCCGGGCAGTGGACGACTGTGCGAGGATGGAACTGGTGTGGGCACTTAGGGATATTGGCACGACGAAGGCATTGACATCCCACGGCATGCGTTGAGGTGTAGGAGAAAGAGAGAGGGGAGGGAAAGAAGAGATGAGGGGAGTGGTACGGTCATTTTCTCCAGAATATTTTTCTCGACGCCGGCCGGGATGGTCCGCTAGCTAAGCTCCTCCGCTTCCGACGACACCAGCCATTAGGGCCACGCCTCATTTTTAATTCTCCAACGGGCGGTTCTACGGCGTCATTGGCGCAAACAGCTCGTTATTAATAATTGTAGGCTTTAGTCGAGGTTAACATAAAGTACGTTTATCTTGGTGGGGGCGGCACGTGCTGCTTGCTGTGCTGCATCTGGTCTTGGCATTCCGCTGCCACGACGCGAATTGACATCCACACAGTTGAATAATTACTGAGACTGCAAAATGCCTTGCGCTTTACATTAATTTAATCACATCTTTTTGATTCTGCATTTGATCTCAGAAAGTAATACCAACATTGGTAATGTATCACAAAGAGACATAACTATAGTGATTATTATACCAAGAATATTATACCAGTGTTTGTAGTATTACACTCTGCAGACTGATCACGTGCCCATGTTATGTGATTGTAGGTTATACAAGATAGCTATAAAGACTATACTTTAGTATAATCTTAGCAAAGAGCTAGATATCACTGTCTCAATGATCACTGTCTCAATGTATAATATCCTATTGACTTTTGAGAATATCTTTGACTTTCCACTTCCACTACGGCAGTGACTGGTGATACTGTGAAAGGTTTGGCAGATACGAATAAGAACATCAGAATGGTATTAAAACAAATCCTTATGAAGCTCCTGAGAGGTTAGATGAGGTTATACATATTACACGTACTCTGGACGCTACTAGTATAGGAGGTCTCCATGGGAAGGTAGTGAATATGTCATATAGAAGGATCGCGATCTACCTTGTAAGCGAATTCTACACTGAATAAAGCCGTAGAAGGTAGATTATACACTCTGACTACCAAATATAGAGCCACAGGCTATTGGAACTTTTTATATATCTTGGAATGTAATTTTGGTTGATTTGGCTGTATTTTTAGCATTGCGATTAGTGTGCACTGTTTTGGTGGGGCGGGGTTTGTCCAGCTTTCTTGGTTCCATCGCCGTCATGGATGCTCGCACTGTCTCTGGTCTTGGCATCCGCCCTCGGCCCGCCACCAATTCTTCCCCCCTTTTGGGCCTCTCATCGAAGCCTCATTGTGTTGTCCTGTCTACAGATATACCCCACATTCCTTTTTCTTCTCATCTCCCTTCCTTGCTTCTGTTCGTTTTCTCCTTGTTCGTCTAGGTTCAATCGATACGCGTGTAAACGCGCCAATAGCATAATGCTAATCCTACGGCCCCTTCTGGGGGCCAAAACATTGCGTCTTCCAGTCGCGTACCTTCGACAACCCTTTTTCGCTCACCAGGCTGGCCCGGTGCTGCGGACACGGTTATGTCATGCTCGGTTGGCCCGCGCTCTGAGTGGCCAGTCTGGTCCTCCTGCGCCAGGCAATGAAGCACCCAACCCTGTGGATGATGCTGCTGAACGACTAGAGGCAGAAGAAGAAGAGGCAGAAAAGCGCGAGGCCAAAAAAGAGGCATGGCGCAGCACCGGCTGGAAAATGTTCGAAGCTGCCGCCACTACTGGAGCTAGCATCTTCATCCTTGGCTGTGTTGGCATAGGGTACACAAAGTACTATAAGTGGAACGTGCTCGAGAAAATGGAAAACGCTTTTCGTGAAGGCGATCCTGTGCTTGACCTTGCAGCAACAGGCAAGGAAATGCCGAAAAAAGGAGAGCCCACTCGACCCGCTGTGACCAAAGGCAACATCGAGGATGATGACGAGGAAGGGTACGATCGATGGATCCCACGTGATGAGCAAGAGAAAATCGACAAGATTGTATGGGGCGAGACCAAGGGGCGCTATCATCTGCTCATTGGTGAAAAGGGTACCGGCAAGACGTCCATGCTGATTGATGCCATGGCAAAGATAAACGGCGAAGGATGCTCTATGATGGAAGCCCATGCCGATCTCGAAGTGTTTCGCGTGCGCCTAGGTCGATGCCTCGACTTCGAGTACCACGAAGACAATATAGGGTCCTTATTCTCCATTCGCGGACCTCGGGATGCTGGACCCATCCTCGACATTGAGCGCGCCTTCAACAAACTCGAAAAGGTGGCTCTCAGGCGACGCGCCACTATCGGTAGACCACTCATCCTCATCATCAACTCGGCCCACCTAATTCGAGACGATGAGGACGGCCGGGATCTACTTGAACTCATCCAGCAACGTGCTGAGCAGTGGGCCGCGTCGAACCTCGCAACTGTGATTATCAATTCGGACAAGTACTGGGTCTTTGAGCGGCTCAAGCAATACGCAACGCGCATGGAAGTCCACCAGATCAAGGATCTGACCAAAGACCGCGCCATGCAAGCACTGCGGAACTACCGCATGAAGTACTACGGCGAGAAGGTGCACGAGTCTGTCCTCGAAGAAGTCTACGACAAAATCGGCGGCCGTCTGACGTTCCTGAATCGTGTTGCCAAGTCCGAGGACATGATCGCCAAGTGCGACACCATCTGCGAAATGGAAAAGATATGGTTTCTCAACAACTGCGCCATCCTGGGAGAGGAGATGGACGACGATGTCATGGATCAACAGAAATATGCTGTATGTGGTGCTATTAATTATCTGGTGTTGTGCCAAAATGCTGACAAAAATGCCAGTCCACCGCCATGGTCCTAGCCAACGCACTCTACAAGCGCTACCACGAAATGGATGCCAACTACGATCCTAAGGAAGGCCACATTCTCCCGTCTATCCCGCTTCACCGGGCTCGCTACATCATGACACGTTCCGACTTTATCCGTCAGCACCACGACCTGTCCATCTTCTCCATTGACTCGCGCGCCGTTGTCCGCGCAGACTCGGTCCCCATGCAACGCGCTTTTAACGAAATCTGCTCCGAACCGGGCTTTGAAAAGTTTCTGGAAGCGACACTCGATCGTATCAGCGGTATCGAGTCGCTTGGTCGTACAAAGGAACTCACTTTTAAGGACCTGTGGGACGGCGGCAAGTACAAAATCACGACGAGGAACAAGAATGGCGACGTTCAGGGTGAGGTGGAAATGGAGACGGTAGCAGGACAAAAAGATGACGATGATGATGCTGATGACAAGTAGCTGCGGAGATTGGTCTTGCTCTCCTGAGGCTTTAGGGCTTGTTCAAACCTTGGAGTTTGGATAGGTATACTGAGGCGATTTAAGACTTTTTTAGAAGTTTTTCTTTTTTATTGTATGTACATTGCTGGTGGACCTTTTGTGGTTTGTGTACAAGACGCATAGCGCGGGACGGTAGTGTTTTGTATAGTTTTACTTGCCTAACTATTTCCTATGTACCTTGAAGTATTTACCTGTTTGACAGTTCTTTTTTTTTAAAGAAAAAAACGTTCCATACGTATGCAACGCCATTTTTTATGCAGTTCAACGTTCTAGGACAAATACAGTATCACTCTATTCTTCAAAATTGGTTAGTTTGAAGTATGTTCTAGCTATTGCAGACCCTTTCATTATTATTATTTTTTTAAGCAAAAAACAGTCCATATGTATGCAAAATTATCATATTTCTAATGCAGTTAGAGGTATCTGGGACAAATACAGTATCGCTCTGTTCCTAGAAATCATCGATGAGCTCATAAGCCGGATTCTGTCGAAGCTTCGCTCAACATCGAGCGATTTCATCAGGACACATCGTACTGCTCTTGACAACATGCCTATTGGACTGGCACCAAGGCTATGTTCCGTGGTCTCTTCATCGAGTTTTCTGGTACTGGGTCCGCCCGTGAGGTTCGTCGGTTAGTGTTTACCACTGCACATCTGCAATGCTATCAGGAAAACAGCAGACTTCAACCGATCGATACACTGGTGTCTACTGATAGTGAATTTTGCATCTTTTCGCGCTGGAGCGTATGATGGATGTTGCTATGGCGCTTTCTTTGGGACGAGTCACTGGTAGCATAACGGCAAAACGTACTCAACTGAATCATCCTTTGCAAGTCCGTTTGAGGTCCTCGCGCATCCGCTACAAGGATGTGAGTGATGATGAAAATGACAACGACATGGAGGGCATGAAGGATATGGAAGGCATGGAAGACATGGAAGACATGTGATTATGGGCTGTGGATTTGCCGGACAGATGCTCAGCTTCTTTCACCATTAGCGTCTAATCAACATGCGCATTGAGGACATTAAGCCCGCCGTGAAAGGGATTATCGCTCAAGGATATTATCTGATCTGACATCTTAATACCGAAGAAGAGAGGCGTCCGAGCCCAAGAAGGTACGCGTATCTCGCAAGCCTTTCTCTGCAAAGATTACGCAGCCATCGCTCGTCCTTATCGTCGTCAAGAAGATACTTCTCCCCCAGTTTACACATACATCGCTCATCGCATCTACCACTCGTCGCGCTTATCCTCACCCTTATCGTCCTTCTGAAGATTCTGGTCCTAGATAAAATAGACGCGTATGATATGACCTGCTTATACGCGTTCTTGTTACTAAAATTGACTGCGAGATTAGGCTTACACTCTACCTTGATCTTACTAGCAGCCGCGCTGATAGTACATAATTGCAGCGTTAGCTGTTATGTTACGGGTTGGTTTTCTATGAGGGGCTTCGCTCTCCCGGTAAAGATATCAAATACAACCGCTGCTCCAAGAATCTGCCCCAGGCCAGGTCCTCTGCGACGAGCGACAGATGCGACGAGTGATAGATGCGTAAGCTGCAGAAGCATCTTCTTGACGACAATAGAGAAGCATCTTCTTGACGACGATAGAGAAGCATCTTCTTGACAACAATAGAGAAGCATCTTCTTGACAACAATAGAGAAGCATCTTCTTGACAACAATAGAGAAGCACCTTCTTGACAACATTACTCTTCGTGGTGTTCATAGCATTGAGCGTGCCTTTATCCGAGAGCACACCGTCACTGTCGAGAAGGACGACAAGTCCCTCGTGCATTCGAAGAGTAACAAAACGTGTATGAAATAGGTTCTCGATACCACTGGTACTGCCTTGGCTTACACCAAAGTCAAGGACCCGATGCCAGACCTCTCGAAGGACCCTATCTTGGATGAGGAACGCTTACAGGTCATTTATATTGATTGAACAACTAACTGTCCTGGCCAACCCCGTAGCTTTTCATCAATACGCAGAATTTGATGCGTTCACCAGCCAATCGGAGAGTCTGATAGCTGCTCTGTAACGCACGACGAGGAAGCTTTTGGTGGATGAACTCACGCCCGTCGGATGGACAGTCTTGGTTTTCAACACCAAAGACCCTGCTGTGCAATCCTCACCGCTGCTCCTTTCTTATTTGGGTTGTTACACTAAGTAAAAAGCGCAGGAGCTGCTTTTCTTAGGGGGGCTGCTATTTTCGTCTCTCAAATAGGTCCCTATCATTCCTTTGTTTGGCTGCCATCAAGGCGCGGATTCATCCTTATAGGCAGATTTATCAACATAGCCTTTTGTTTGCTAAAACTTCTTTTAATGCCTCAAGTGCAAGTAGCTTGTTGAGGTCCTTCATGAATCAACTATACCACAGCCTAATACACTTGTCGTCTTCAAAGTCAATCTAGAACCCATGCATTTAACACTTAGTAGTGGCGCCTGTTATATTCGCAGTAATATACCAACCACGTCCCGTATTGCGTACAACTTTACTCATCTCGTCCTTCATCAGTTCCAGCTCCCACGCGTCCTACTGAAAAGGCCAGCAGGAACAAAGTGATACAATAAGTAGAGAGGAATGTTTTCCGTATCGCGACAGGCAAAAGACGCATAAGATTTCAATCGAGTAGGGCCCAGGCTTACTCGCTGCTAGAATATACGCACAAGCTCAGCTCAGCCAATAAAAACTCTCTTGCTGCTTCGTCTACGGCAGTTTAGTCTTGATCAACGCGAGAATTATACCTAGCCTCATTCTTCTCAACTCTGTTATATAACACATAGAGCAGCTAAACACTGTATTTGCCAATGAGTGATCATGGCCTTGAACTGTGTGAAGCATTAGATAGCTCTTTAGGTTGTTGTTTATAACATTTAATTGATCTGACACTGTAAATATTGTACTCAAATAGTGTTGGCTGGACCCAACTATCCAAGAGAATCGGCTACAGTAACGGGCTATCCAACGGATGAATGAATATTACCGGTGTTGAGTAATTTTATTCCTTCACCTACTGCTTCTTCCTAGCCATAGCATTCAAACCCTGGATATCCTTGGTACTTCCTCTCTCATTTCTCACCAATCGATGTGTCAACTACATTGCATAGAAAAACACTCCAAAGACGAGCATTCTATATCTCACAGTTCGACTCCTATCACAGACATGTAAAGCTATCCGAAAAAAAAGTGAATTACATTCCTTAGCGTAAGAAAAGAGAGCAAGAGGGATTAAGATACTCCTCGTACCCACTAATTCAATCCTGCGTGAGTAACAGACCTAGCTTAATCTCCTCCACCATATCCCCACCTAATCGCGCGACACTCCATCCTTCCATCTCCAATACATGTAAATCTAACCGTAACTTCCCCTTTATCACACCCAGCCACTTTTCCAACCTCACCATTAAACCCTAAGCAGCGAATAAAACCCCCTACCCCAACGCTTCAGCACTTACCTACTTCGATAGTATAATCTTTACTCTGGTTAATCCGTCAATCTCCCCCAGATATTCGAAACACGTCAAAACCCCCCACGGGTCCTTACCTTATACTACGACTACGACTACTACTACTACTTCAAACACCCCAGCTCATAGGAATACAAGACGTCTAGAGCCGTGCCCAAACTACATAGATTTTCTTTTCCTGTCATTTCACATGCTCTGATCGTTGTTATCGAGACACTTTTATATGGCTTTTTGCATACACACACACACATGAGAGAAAAGAGAACAAAAGGCACATGGCAAGTCCCGTACCACAATATTCCAGGGACAAGGGGAAGAAAAAAAGAAGCAGCGTGGGGTGGAAGGAGGGGTGGGCGGTGATGTCAAGGTCAGCAATGTATGTATTTGGTCATTTACATCATCCATTTTTATATCTAGCGCTAAATGTCCCATCTGGGTGTAACCCGGGGAGGATAGTGGGCGCGGGTGCGGGCGCGCAAGCGTGCGTGGGGGAGAGAGACTAGGTGCGGCTGATTGTGCTTTGTAACAGACTTTGATCCAGAAATTTGGTAATTCCTGGGAAGAAGAAAAAAAGAGGGGGAAAAGAGAGTGTGTGAGAAATTTGGGCATGTGGTACAAGAAAGCGAAAAAATAGGTTTGGGTAGTCTGTGTGACTTGTGAGGAAAATGGAGGAGCGTCGATTGCCTCAGCATCTATGTAGTGCTAGTCAATATAATAGCAGGGACGGCGGTAGTGGTAGTGGCGGCGGCGGCGGCGGCGGTGGTGGTAGTAGTAGCAGTAGTAGAAGAAGAAGATTGAAACACGATATAACGCACTAAACTAGGTTTCCGCAGGCGCGCCGTGAGAACACATGTTCAACCATGTGTACGCGCTCAGGTAGGCCGAAACAGAACCTGCGATGCAACTAGCATAGTAAGCTCGCTCTTCTGATGGGGTTGGATTGTGTGTCGACTGTTTACGTGCCTACTATAATCTTACTGTACAAGAGCAAGGTCATGGTATGTAAGCCAAAACCTGGAAAATTCCTGGAAAATTCCTATTCTGAGAGACTCGGTGAGATTGCGCATATCCTGGGTACAGACGCGGTTGGCCAAGGACCATAATGCGACTTGATATTGTATGTTGTGATAAACAGGCATGGTCAAATCTTATTTTCTGTAGCCCTTGACGGTTGCCCGCGCCATGGGTGCGTCGAGGACGCGCCAACGCCTTCGTGCAGCCGTGGTGGTGTGCCCGTAAGCATGCGTGTAAAATGAGGTAGCTGTGACGAGATGGAATGGTAAGTGGCTAGCATGGCCAGTTTCACTTAGCTTACCTTGTACGGCCGTGAGACTACCAGATCGAGCCGGCAGCAGACATCGAGTAGATGTACAGAGTCAGAAAGCTGGCCAAGGGGGTGGCGATGACGAAATGTTGAGTTACACAACAAGAAGAAAACAAAAGCCATAAACTCGTGTGCGGCGTCGCTTTGCAGCCGCTGAGTGGACGCTATTTTAGGCCCGAGGAAGAAGAAAAGCAAAGAAAGTTGTACGAGGACGTATCGATAAAGCAAGAGGACTCGATTATCGGAATCTTTCCGAAACTGTATGCATGAGCGTATGCGGCTCGCTGGCGGAGTAGCGTCGCCGCTGTGTTTGGGAACGAGGCGTGTCTACATGTTACTTGGCAGGTGCTTTTCCAATAATGAAGCGTCAGCAAGTCTGCGACAAGACAGGCTCGGATAATAGCGAAGAAATGGCAGGGTATCGAAACGATTCAGACACCTTGCAGGGCGAGGGATAAAGACATGATACCAGAGCCCATCATTATAGGCACCGGAGCCGGTGCAGTGGGCTAGACGGAGATCGACGACGGAAATTTCTCCTGGCTGGTGCGACAAAACGATCGAGTCGTGCCATTCTTGCGGGACTGGCACGCGAAATGCTACAGGGCTCAGGGAACACAGGATCGGAGAAAGGCCTCAGATTGTGCAGCCCAAAAAGGTTGCTCAAGGTGGCTGGGATTGGGCGCCAGGCCAGAAGAGCCCCTCCCAGGAGATCTCCCAGGGCAGGGTGCCGAGGCTGAGTAGTGGTGGACCACAAGAGCCACACAACCCTGGCTGATCGCGCTCAAGCGCCTGGCATCGGGGAGAGAGTTTGCGCAGGCCTGGGACAAAGCATGTCTTGTCTTGTTGCGGACAAGCTAGGATGAACGAGGACAACTTTTGCCTGCCCCGAAGGGCTTCTGTGCTGCAAGCGGATTATACGATAAGGACCGAATCACGACGAGAGTGAAACGTTGGCAGATGGAACAGGTCTGCGAAGCCAATGTGTCCTGATGAAGCAAGTGTCTCCACCGGCTAATGCTGTCGCACCGGTTGCCCCCCGTGTACTCCTCCTGGGCGTTGGAGGACTTGTCGTCTCGGGCGACGTAAACTGGATGGAACCGGGCCGGTCAAGTGTCAATGGCCAGAGTCAGTGGCAGGGAGTGTTTTTTAGCCAAGCGGCTTCGCGGGCACACTTCCAGTAGCCAGGGCGAAGATCCACATGAGAAGAATATTCCACGTGTGAACAGGGTTACCTTTGCAGGTGCTGATCCTTTTTGAGAACATCACCCTTGCGTTCGCTTCCACTAACATGGACTTCCGCTGCACAGTGCAGTAGCGCGCGCTCAAAGGGGGAGTGCCAGAAGCCGTTCAGACCCACCTTCCCAGCTCCCCGCAAGCCATCACCTTACCATCATCATTTCGACAAAGTTTTCTGTGGAGAGGTCTGTCAAGGCAGCTGTCAAGAACGGGTCTAACTAGCAACGATGACGCTGCTAATACACGGGGAAGGGGAGCAGGAAAAAAAGTTACTTTATTCTCCTGTTTGGTCAATCACATACGATGCGCCGAGTAGTGTAACGGCCAAAGAGTGGACGGATTTGGACCCTGCAATGTAACAAAAGTGCGAGGACTATAGGCCTCATTTGGACACTTGAAGCGGATGCGAGCTGTCTGAGTAGAGAGTCAGTACATACAATCAATACAGTCACTCACCCAGTCAGGACCGTCAATGAGCCAATCAGGCTGGTGTGTGTGTGTGTGGCCGAGAGGATAGCGCAGCCCAGCATGGGCTGAAGATCACAAAGTTTGAGGGGGGGTGTTCAAGCTTGCCACTCGGCAGGTTCAACGAGCTCTGAAGTAAGCTTGGGAAGGCAGGTGAGGATGCAAGAGGTGTCGATGCTGTCAATCCAAGAAGTATCATAGTCATGGTCAACGTGTTAGTGTGTGCATATGTATGCGCAAACACATTAGGTGTGCAAACAGCGTGCAGGCAACAAGCGGTGTCGCGTGGCTCTTGGCTGGTATGTTGCAGGGAAGCAGAAGAAAAGACGGGGATGCCCTGGGGCGCCGTCTCAGGCTAAGTGTGTTGCTTCAAGCCCTGGTCAAACTATCGACCAGGAAACCTTTTTTCCTCGTCAGGGCCAATCAGGATGGCTAATGCCAAGGTATTTTGCTGCAACAAGATCTCTGGCATAAACGGGTGCACTATGGCCAGTGTGCAAGAGAAAAATGGAAGCGGAGCGGCGCACGCCTGAAAAGCGGATAAAGATGTGACGGGCGACTCGGGGCCCAAAGCAAGGTCGGAGACGGGACATGACGCAGTAGGGGCGGAGTCCAAGAACAGAAAGGGTGGGTGGGCTGAGGAGGACGGCGAAAGGCTGACTGACTGGCTGGCTGGGTGACACAAAATCGAGCATAGGGCATCGAACGGGTGTAGGAGAGGGCGGCCTGCAAGATCCGTGGGTTTGGAGGCGCGGAAGGGGAGGTAGTGTTCCGGTAGGCAGGCTTCCATGGCGACGCGTCTGTTGACGCTGCGACCACGTCGCACTGGCTAAGGAGTAACGCGGGTCGGTGAAGGTTGCAGGCCGGCGACTCAGCGGGTGCGATCTGCTTTCCAAAGCATTCGAGAACAAACAGCCGAGCAAGCCTTTTGTGCGACGCGGGGCGCGCCGGGGGAACCGGGCATAGCTCTCATTACGGCAGGCGGAACATGCTTTTGTTTTTCTGCGGCTGGCCTAGTAGGTGGGTGATGGGAGCGCAGTAGAGGTGGCGAGCACAAACACGAGGGAGGGTTGGGTGGTGGTGGTGGTGGTGGTGGAGTTGTTGTTATTTTGTGCCGCGTATTGTTTTTTTTGGTGGTGGAATAATAGACCAAGGGGTAGTTTAGCAAAGGGCGAGGTAGTGGGTAGTGGTGGTGGCAATCAAGGCAGGAAGGAGCGACGCGTGCGTGCGTGGTCGGTCATGGAAACCCACGTGGCGGAACTAGACACGGGCGATACGGCAGACAAGGACGGGTGCGATGAGGGTACACACGCCCGCCCTTTGACGCAGAAACACGCCAAACCGCGATACACCAGCCGCTTTCTGGAGGAGAGAGGTGGCGATGAGGCCACACAGGGAAATGGTATCCCGTGGCGGCGCACGCAAAAGGAAGGATGTGAACTCCACTGCGTTCCCGGCGACCAGTCCCCCGGCAGGGCGGAAGCACACACACAGACGCAGACACAGCTGGGCGCACCTACACACAGA
The DNA here is from genome assembly GCA_036172615.1 of Curvularia verruculosa. Taxonomy (NCBI): domain Eukaryota; kingdom Fungi; phylum Ascomycota; class Dothideomycetes; order Pleosporales; family Pleosporaceae; genus Curvularia; species Curvularia verruculosa. The sequence continues at coordinate 5,891 of JAWDHC010000064.1, read as the reverse complement.
GACTGATAATTGACTCTCACCCCTCGCCCCTCTGACTCTTGTAGATGTAGACATGGTCAAGACGCTGGTACAGGCGCGCCCCTGCACGCACGCAGGGCTGGCAGAGCAGCGGCAAACAGACGAGTGAATCAGGAAAAAGGCCGCGGACCGTGACCGGGGAAGGACTCCCGAACGCCCGTGAGACGTGTGAACCTTTTGTCGTTGCTTCTGAGCCAACAAAAGACGGCACGGCGAGTCAATGGCAAGAGGGCACAAACACAGACAGGGCGGAGGCGGCGCGGCGGTAGTGGTGGTAGTGGTGGTGGTGAGTCGTGGTGGGGGGAATGGGCGGTGGTAGGAGGAGGAGGAGGTGGTGGTGGTGGTATTGACAGTGGTAATGGTGGTGGTATTGCAGCCGTCTCATCTAAGACGGTGGTGGGTGGTTGGTGGGTTGATTGCTTTATTGCGCGCAGCATGTATGGGGACGGGCAGATGGGCCGATGGGGGGACAGGGTAATCCGGTGAAAGAGAGAGAAAGAGAGAAAGAGAGAAAGAGAGAAAGAGAAACGGCGAGGGAGAAGCAAGAGCGATGGAGCGAGCAGGAATTGCCATGTTTGCAATGACAGGGCATGCTCTCCTTCTCAGCAGCAGCAGCAGCAGCATGTATGTGCATACATACATACATGGCATACATACGTACGTGGTACATACGTGCAGTTGCAGTCACAGTCATAGGACCGTGGCTTGGTGCGGCGTGCAGCGGGAGCCCAAGCAAAGAGTGCGGGCGGCGACTGCCCTGTGAGAGACTGCTCCTGCCCTGCTCCTGCCAGTTGCCAGTGCCAGCACGCGTCGCAGCTGCCACGCACCAGCACCAAGCAGCAAGCGCAGCCGTTGGCGTGGCTCTCGCTGCAGGTACGGCGGCTTGCTTCTAGCGCCTCGGCTGGCACAGGGGTTAGTAACCGCGTCCGTGGATTCAGCGCCGTGCAGATCACCCTGGCTCCCTGCCCAAGGGAGCCACCATGAAACAGGCCGAAAGACCCGTCGCTCCCGGAACGTCATGTAGTCAGGGCGTTGTTGCTCTGAAAAGCACTGTCCGCTCATTTCATTTGTCTGGCCGACTGGGCCAAGGCCAGTCTGGCAAGTCAGTCCCAGAGCCCGTCCGCCCCTTATTTCCTTCTAGCTGCGAATATAGAAGGCTACACCCGCCCAGTGTGGATTCCTTTCTTGCTATCCTCAACCTTCCAGCTATCTACACTCATTCACTCCCTCCCTCTCTCTGCACCCCAGTCCACTGCTCGGCCAGTCCACTGGAACGCCCCGCCGCCTAATCACTCAAAAGTGCCCACTCTTCGCTGGCCCCCTAAACTACTCTACTCTCCTCTCCTCGTTGTTACCCGCGCTCGCCGCCAACCACACTCGTTTTTCGTCGGTCCTTCCTATCCAGGCCCGACTTCTTCTCCCAGGCACAGGCCAATTGTTCAGCTCCCGCTGACAAGCTGTATTCCCCAATTAGTATGTCTTCCCTGCAGCCTCCACCTCCGCCCTGTCTACGTGACACGCTTGGCCAGCATGGCGCTAACATGTATAAAGCACACGACACACTCGTCAACACCATGATCCTCAGAGAATCAGAGTCCAACAACATGGGTCGCGGCGCCTACGACACCACTGGCACCCCCAAGCCCCCGCCACCACCGCCAAAATAAGAGCCTCGCCATGAAATCCCAACCGACCATTTGCTCTTCGAACCTGGCTCTCCAGATCGATCGCTCTCACGCCCCGCCAATGGCTTCATCACTTCGGGGCCAACCATGGTTTCTGGTTGGGACCAGTGGGACTGCACGTTGCGCATCGTAAGTCATGCTCACTCGCCATCTCATCGCATCGTCGCACAGCGGCTGACATTCCATGTAACAGTCTTACGCTTCCACTGCTCGCCGACACCATTACGACCGAGCAGCTCGCTGGGTTTCACAGCGCTTTTGCTTCTACCGAGCTTTTCGAGATTACGCCCTTTTTAATCATTCGCACCGCAATCGTTCCGATTCTTGCAGCAACCTAATACCCACTCGGCCTTTTACGGTTTCTGTTCCGCGTTTATCGACCAACCTCGAACAACCACCCTTCTCACCATGTTCAGCGACTCTTTCTTACGGCAAAAAGTACCTCTATTGTTTCACTCGGCGTTTCTTATAGACAAGGTTGGGCCCAGGCATAGATACCAAAAACGGATTTGGCTTTCTTTCTTTTTCTTTTTATCTTATTTTCTTCTTGTACGCCCCTGGCATAGGGGCAGCACAAAACGAGTAGAGAGATTTCCATTGTCTGCCTTCATTGGCACACCAAGCAATGGACTGTATTGTACTATAGCGCGTTGGGTTTGGTGGGATCGCGCCATTTGCCAGCGTTGCAACGATTTTGCGTTCCCTGCAACGCTCTTGACGAAGGGCATGTATTGGCCGCTACCCATGGTTTTGGATTTTAGACAGATTGCGCCTGGGCCTTGGTATTCGGTGTCCCGCGACACCACTGGCATCAGTTAGACTAATCAACATTGTACTACTATGACTACTATGACTCCTACTCGCATGAATGATGGCGGATGCAGTGATGACTTGGCCTGCGGTATGATGATGTGTCGACCCGCGCCAGCGGAACCCCCATGGCCCCAACCCCCCTGCTCCATGCTCCATGCAAGCAGAAAAGCGGCAGACTCCATCTTGTCGAGGCCTGATGCTGTCTTTTGATGTGCTGTGTGTGGTTGGTGGCTGCCACGCGTGGCCCAAAGAGTGGAGACGTGGCGACTGCACCCCACGAAGTCGGCGTCCCGATTTGCGTCCAGCTCACCGTAGCTAAGCTCCACCACCGCCAGCGCGACCTCTTTGCTGTATCCTCAAACACCGCCATTTACTCTCCCACGCCCACGCCCAACCCCGATTCTCGTCTTACCCCTCCAACTTCAAACAGCCGCTGCAGCCCTCCCACCATGGCCGCTGTCAATTGGCGCACCATCAACATTGATGCCCTAGATCCGGATAGCCCCGCCAACTTCGACCTCAGCTCCCTCGTCCCTGCCGTCACGCCCATCGACACAGCCGACGTCCAGAACAATGCCTCGCAGATAAGGCAACTACTTCGAGGCGGAGACAATGAGGGTGCTCTACAAAGCGCATTGGAGAACCCACCTTACGGCGCTGATGACAAGGGAAAGGTACGCTTCTCCCCCACAATGTCGCACAGCGGGGTTGGGTTAGCTTGAAGCAAGCTCATGTTTTCTAACACATTTTTCCCTAAACAGGAGGCTCATCTCGCCGTCGTGATTGAGATTCTCCAGTCGATACGACAGTCGGACATGTCGCCCATCCTCGGCCGGATACACAGCTCGCCGGGCGGCACCGAGGCACTGGACGTCTTGATGAAGTACATGTACGTGGTATACTGCACAAATGCACATCTATACACATCCACACAGTTTCTGGTTTGGTAACTGACTAGCTCCTTCAGTTACAAAGGCATGGCACAATCGAACCCAGTAGGCATGGCACGCAACATCACACCTCAGCCCACTGGCTTCTCTCAGATCCATGCCCGGGGCGGCGGCGAGGGTGGAGGTCAGGCCATGAGCGTATTGCTCAGCTGGCATGAGAAGGTAGGCTTACCCGTGTCTTGGACACACAAACACACAAACTACTTCATGTCTTTGTACTAACAACCGGTAGCTCGTGGACATTGCTGGCCCAGGCTCTATTGTGAGGGTCATGGCTGATCGGCGTACAGTCTGAACTGGTGGTCCCTAGGGTGCTGGCCTAAGTGATGCGATTCCAACAAGTCGAGCCTGAGCGGTTAAATTTGCAGCCTAATCATCACAACAGCCCTCTGTTGACAGGGAGACGCAACCACCAGTGTCAACAGGCATCATCACAAATCGGATCACAATGCAATCTAATCCAACGCAGCCCCGTGGCGCGCCATTCTCTCTTTTTGTCCTTGTCCGTCCCGTATTCCACAATGTATGCGCCGGCATATGCCATGCACAAGTTGCGACGGATCATATGAAAGAAAAAATATATATATCTTAGGCATCCATTTATCAGGCTCACAAAACTATGCTGCATGGCAGCCCGGCATGTCCCTGCACAAATTGCCGTGAAAATATGCAAAACGCACTGACACGTACATTTTCTACCGGCCTTGCAGAAGGAAGCTTCCTCAGCCCTATTATGACACACGGCCACGTCGCGTTGGGGGTTGAGCGACGACTCTTCATTTCGCGGACACGGGAAGTCACGATGTTAGCGTGCGCCTTCATCATAGGGGGGAAGGGCGAGGGAACACGCTAGTCATTCCACCACGCGGCATAGCTTCCACGCGAGGGAACACTAGCACCTGGCCCGAGCGTCCTCCTCAGCTTCCACATGTGGAAAGTGCCACCCTGCGCTAATTATCTTGCGTTGGGCCGCCGTTGCGAGATGAAACACCGTCTCAGCTTTTGGATCTGTGTCTCTAGTCTCCCCCCTGTCTCTCTTTCCTCAGCCCCCCCTTCCCGATATACCCATTGAAACAACGAACCAGCGACCGAGGTTAAAGGAAAAAATAGCTTCATTTAAAAGAAAAAGAGTTGGGCTCTTTCTCTTCCTTATCGATCAGCCAATGTAGTTTGCACTATGATCACCGATAAGCTTTCATCGTCTACATGCTATACTTGTAAGTAGTACGTACATCCATACATGGTGCATGGGTACATGGGTACATACGTAAGCAAGGAACCCTCCACCCACCCCTCCCCAGTCATCTCATCCCATGCCATCCCCATAAGCCCTGTTCCCTACATCAGCAACCCAAAAAAAGAGAAGCAAAGAAAAAAAGCGGCAAACACCCTTCTGGAAGCCGCCCCCCAGCTCATTTCGGTGTCCACTTTTTTTTTCCTTCTCTCACTCTGACACATTGCTGTCATGATGCCGTAGGGCTGCTACTTGCGTCCGTGTGTTTTCGTATGTCTCATTAAAAAAATGATGACTGTTGTGACGCTGGATTACCCGAGTTGATCTGACTTTGGTGGTCTATATGCACGCGTAGTATATGTATGTATATTGCATACGATAAAAACGCGGATACGGCACACGGGGGAAATATGCTTAATGGCTAAACTCCCAGATAAGACTTTCGTTTTTTTATCCCTGTCTTACATCTATCTGTTTTGTTTTCGGTAGTATGTATGTGCATGTCGCATGTATGTATATGTGTAAATACGTATACCCACCCCGCTGCTGCTGCTGACCAGGAAAAAGAGCGGCGACGGCGACGGCGTGGAAAAAAAGACAGGCGAGACAGCGACAGCCCGTCCTCCCAAAAAAGAAACAAAGCCGACATGTTTCCCATGAACATGAACATGAACATGAGACCAACTGACACACAAATCCTCTCTCTCTCTCTCTCTCTTTCCGACCCAGCCCCCCCATCAGCCCTTTTCCCAAAACAAGTGTCATGTGTCAATGCCGTCCGTCCGTGATCCCGTCACACAAAGTCATCTCAAAACCTACACTGCCTCGTTTCCCTTCTGCGGGTACATATATATAAATGCTAATACACATATATCCTAGACAGCGGGGGACAAGGCCCGCCCGGCCCTGCGTCGGTTTGAACGCGAGAAGCTGGCCACCTCGCTTATCTTGCATATGTATGGTCAATCACCTGGCCGTGTGGTGGTGGTGGTGGTGGTGGTGGCGAGGGCGGTATCACTCACACTACAGCAAAGAAATAGACTACCGAGGTTAATGCTGCAGTACTTTTGTAGGTAGCTGGGTGGGCGCTTTGCCTGCCTGGCCTTATTATTTTCCTTTATTCTTTTTTTCTCGTCTATAGATTTACTCTGGTATTGCTCGGCGTGGATTCCAAGTCCAAACAAGCCCTTC